>MCFG01000308.1:82500-85960 GCA_002104895.1 Anaeromyces robustus
TTATTATAATTATTATTATAATTATTATTATTATTATTATTATTATTATTATTATTATTATTATTAATTATTAACTGTTTTTATAAAAATAATTGAGAAATTATTTAAAAAATAAATAATATTTGTATTAGAAAAGGCATATAATAATTTATTAAAAAATATTTGGATTACAACTGTTATACAATACAAAATATCTCGAAAAAATTTTTAAGGTTGATTTCGTGGTGTAGTCGGTTATCACGTCTGTCTAACACACAGACGGTCCCCGGTTCGAATCCGGGCGAAATCATTATTTGACAGCATGTCCGAGTGGTTAAGGAGTGTGACTAGAAATCACATAGGCTCTGCCTGCGCAGGTTCAAGTCCTGCTGCTGTCGTTTTTGTTTCGTTTTTATATTTTTTTATATATTTAAATGAATTTTTTTAATAAAATACATATCAATTCTTAATTTTTAACATATACTTATATATATTATATATTATTTTATATATATTACATATAATATTTTATGAATAATAGTATTTATGAATTAACTATTATTATTATTTTATGGATATTAATGAATTGAATAAAATATTTTGTAAATATTAATAATTAAAAAAAATATACTGCTTTACTTTACTTTACTTTATTTTAATGAATTAAATAAACAATATATCATTTTATCTTAACTAAGTAAATTAAATGAATTTAATTAAATAACTAACCCTTTTTTATTTTTTTTTTATTAAGTATGAGAATAAAAAATTATAAAAAACGAATAAAAATGATAATAATAATAAACGAAAGAAAATTGAGTAAAGTAAAATAAAAACAGTAAAATTAAACATAAATTGAAAAGATATATGAGAGGAGGAAAAAAATAATCGCCCAACGTGGGGGTCGAACCCACAACCTTGAGATTAAGAGTCTCACGCTCTACCGATTGAGCTAGCCGGGCAAATTAAATGCTCTGTGCAGGGGTCGAACCTGCGACCTTGGCGTTATTAGCACCACGCTCTAACCGACTGAGCTAACAGAGCTATTTGATTTTTCAATTGATTCTATTTTTTAAAATAGGGCAAAGTATATTATATATAATTTTATATATAATATATATTAAAATTTTATAATTAATTTCAAATTTTATATATATTTAATGAATATATATACAAAATATATATATAATAGAATATTAATATTATATAATATATTTCAAATTGTATATACTCAAATATATATTATATATAATTATACATATATAATTATTTTTATCTATTTGTTCACTAATAAATAATAAATAATAAAGCATCAATATTCTTCTTAATCTATTTTAATTATTTAATTTTAATTTATCCATTTTACAATATCTATAAAAACTAAAAACTATTTTAATTAAAATATTATAAAAAATAATAATTAACTAACTAAAAAAATGATAATAATAATAAAATTATCATAATCATAGTTGTTAATTATATAATTTTTTATTAAAGATAGCAATAAAAATGATAGTAATTACTATAATAATAAATAATAAATAATAAATAATAATATAATAACAAATAAAGAACAAACAATAAATAATAAATAATAATGATAATGATGATAACAAACAAAGAACAAACAATAAATAATAAATAATAATAAAAATGATAGAATAACAATAATGATAATTATAATTACTATAATTCTGATTATAATTTAATATATATTTGAATCATAATCGTAAATATATAAAATATATTGAATAAATACATATAATAATTTATAATAATTAAAAATTTAATAAAATACTATTAAATATCTTAATATTAATCTTAATTTTAATATAAAAATATAATTACTATAAAAGTTTTCTTTTTTTTATTATTATTATTAAATTATTATAGTATCAAATAAATTGATTTCACTCAATTAGTAATATAAAAATTTATATTTATAAAATTTTTACTAAAAATTAATAATCTTATAGATAAAATTATCTAAGGAAAATAAAGCAAAAAAAATTTAATTTTTAAATACGGGCTGTTAGTTCAGTTGGATAGAACGCTTGACTACGGATCAAGAGGTCGCAGGTTCAAGTCCTGCATAGCTCGTTTTGATTTCGTGGTGTAGTCGGTTATCACGTCTGTCTAACACACAGACGGTCCCCGGTTCGAATCCGGGCGAAATCATTTTTACGTTTTTTATTTAATTTTTTCATTATTTTCTATTTGCTTTATTCATTTCCCATTTCAATCTTCAATTCATATATATTGATTAGTAGTAATATTAAAATTGCAACATATTAACTAAAATATTAACAATTTTTAAAAAAAAAATAAGAAAAAAGAATGCCAAGAGTGAGGTTCGAACTCACGCCTCTTTCGAGACCGCATCTTAAGTGCGGCGCCTTAGACCGACTCGGCCATCTTGGCTAAACATTGAAAAGTTATATAATTTTAAAAATTTTTAAGGTTTAAGTTACTTCAAGATTAGATATCACTTATTTTAAACGCCTTTAAATAGTTATTTCATATGCTAAAAAATATAAAATTGATTATAAAAATATTATCATTATTATTATTTTCAATAATTCAATAACATTATTAAATAATATTGACCTCATAAACAACATATATCAAATCTTATTTTTTGATTCTTTTCCATTTATTAATCCCATATACTTATTATAATATATATTAATATATAATGAATAATATAAATAAGCAATGATATAAATTTTGCTATTTTAAAGTATACATGTTAAAGATTTCATTATTTTTAATTTTAAATTATATATATGTATAATAAATTAATTGTATCGTTAGGTAATTAAAATTCTTTATTATTTGTTTATGTTTATTATTTTTTTTACAAATAATAAAAAAAATAATTAATATAAATAAAAATTAAAAATAGTCAATAATATATATTAACAATAAAATAAATTCAAATAATTTATTGATATATTATTATATATAATAATATATATACTATTTATGCTTTTATCAATTATATTACTACTACTACTATTATTATTATTAGTAGTAGTAGTAGTAGTAGTAATAGTAATAGTAATAGTACTGTTGTTGTTATCATTATTATTATTATTATGATTATTAGTCATTATTATTAACTATTACTACTTTTATTATTATTCAATTTATACATTTAAAACAGGAATATCTTTATGCAGATTTTGATATATAATATTGTATAAAAGAAAATCTAGACAAATTTCTTGAATTAAATTTTAACTTGAAATAACTACTTTTTTCCATGATTCATTAACAAAACTAATATTAAATATATGACATTAAAACTGTATATTTTCATATTATGGATATGTCTTTCTTTACAACTGAATTTGAAAAAAAACAACCAAGCATTGATGGTTTAGTGGTATAATTACCGCCTGCCACGCGGTAGACCCGGGTTCGATTCCCGGTCAATGCATGTTGCCTTCATGGCTCAGTCGGCAGAGCATCCCCCTAG
>MCFG01000309.1:0-30000 GCA_002104895.1 Anaeromyces robustus
TTCTTTATCAATAAATTCATTTAATTTGGTACCTTCTTTCATTTTACTTGGATCAAAAATATCTGTAATAAAAGTTTCTAATTTATTACGAAGAGAAGGTTGACTCATATATAAATGATATAATAAACCTAAATTTTTACTTTTATGAAGTTTTTTAATCATTTTAGTATCACCACGTACAAGATTAGAAAAAGCATAACATAAACGTTTAAGTACCATAACATCTTTTTCATTAGTTAAACGTTCAATTAATATATCATAAAGATGTTGTTTTATAGCGGTTTTTCTAGCTTTTGGATTATTTTGAAGTGAACTACCAATACAAATGGCAGATAAAGCACGTATTTTATTATTTTCATCTTTTAAATAATTAATAAATTCTGGTAAACTTTTCATTAATTCTTGACCAAATTCAATATGATGTACAATATCTTCAATTTGTTCTAATATTTCAATCTTTTCTTCAAGAGTTTTAGCTTTTGAAAGTGAACCAAAAGCTTCTGAATAAGATACTTGATCTTGATAATGTATTTTAACAATATTATCATTATCATCATTATCATTATCATTATCATCTTCTCCTTCACCACTATCATCACTATCACTTGTACTACTACTACTATTTTCATTATCATTATCATTATCATTATTATTTTCTGGAGTTTCAACATAAGGACTTTCACTACTTTTATATTTACCAGTATGAATATGTACTTTTTGTTGTTGATTTTCATTTTCATTATTAATTTCTTTTTGACCTTCTTCTTCTTCATTATTAACCATAACTATTTCATGAGATTGTAATTTTTGTTTTTCAAGTTTTTCAAGTTTTTCTTTTTCTTCAAGTTTTTTTAAATATTCTTGATATTGTTGAGCTTCTCTTTTAGCGTATTCAGCTTGACGAGCTTTACGTATTTCTTCTTCACGTTGTTGTTGTTGTTGTTGTTGTTTTAAATATTCTTGATATTGTTGATATTTTTGTTTTTGTTGAGCTTCTTGAATACGTTTACGATTAAGATATTCTTCAAATTCTTGTTGTTGTTGAATTTGTTTTTGTTGAAGGTATTCTTGATAATCTTGAATTTGTTGAGCTTTTTGATATTGACGTTGATTAAGATATTCATTATATTTTTGATTTTGTTCCTCTTGTTGTTTTCTAAGAAAATCTTGATATCTTTTATATTGTTGAATTTTTTTATCTTCTTCTCTTTTAGCTAAAATTTCTTCATAATTATCAGGAAGTTTAGCTCTACGTTCACCAGTTCTCATACTAATTTGAACATCTAAACCTTTAGGAATATCTTGACCTTCTAAAATAACTTGATATTCATGAGTAGGTTTAAAAACTCTTGGATAACAATTACGTAAAATACCAAATTTATAAACACAAATAAGATCTTCACCAGTAGGAGATTTGGCATATTTTAAATTTTTACCAAATTCACATTGGCCCATACCAACATAAAAACATAAAGTTAGTAAGGCAAGGAAAAAAATATTTTTAGTTTTTAACTTTAACATTTTCCTTATTTAAAAAAAAAAATTTTTTTTTATTTTATTTTATTTTATTTGTTTTTTTATTTTTATTTTATTGTATGTTGTTATTTTCTTTACTATCTTTTTTTATTATTATTATTTTATTTTATTTTAATTTTTTTTTTTTTATAATTTTATTTTGGTTTTAAAAAGTTTTAATATATATTTTATTTTTTTATTATTATTATTTTCTTATTTCTTTTAATTTTCTTATTATTATTATTATTTATAATCAATTACTTTTCTTTTTATTATTATTATATTGATTGATTTTTTTTTTATTATTAAATTATTATTAATTTGAAATTATTATTTTAAATTATTTTCTTTTATTTTTTTTGTTTTTTGTTTTTGTTTTTGTTTTTATTATTATTATTTTGCTATTTATTAAATTTCTATCTATATTTTATAATTATTTTATTTTTTTTTAATTATAAAAAAATTCTGTTTAATTTAAAAATTATTTTTTAATTAATTACAAAGTTTCTTTTTTTTTAAAAAAAAAAATAAAAAAAATCGTTTGAAAGTAATATTATATATCCTGATTGATAATTGTTTTTAAATATAAAAAATATAAAAAAAAATAACTTTATATAAAATATAAAAGTATTATAAAGTGAAATACAAAATTAAAACAGAAAAAGAAAAAACTTGATGAAATCTTGACTTTTTATAGCTTGAAAAAAAAAATTGAAATTATTAATAAATTTTATTTATTTATTTATTTATTTAATTATTTAATTAATAATAAATCAATGATTTGATTACAATATATTACAATATAATACATTATATAAATATATATATTATAACTAATTATTTATTTAAAATATATATAAATGTTTATTTAATTTATTTAATATATTTATTTAATTAATTTTATTTATTCATTTATTTATTAAGTTATATATGTACTTATTTAATGAATGTATAAAATTAATTAATTAATTAAATTTATTTATTTATTTATTTATTTATTTATTTATTTAAGTTATTAATAATAAAAACTTTTTCTTTTTTTTCAATGATCACTTACAACCAATAAAATTTTGACAATCTTTAAAAAAAAATAATAATAAATTTTAATATTAAATAAAATTTAAATAATAATAATAATTAAATAATAAATAATAGTTAATAATAATATTTAATATTAACAATAGAAAAAATAAACAATATGGAATAATAATAATAATAATGAATAATAATTAATAATAATTTATAATAATAATTAATAGTATCAATAATTATTAAAATCATTAATAACCATTATTAATAATTAATCATTAATCATTATACCTTTTCATAATTATTTTTTTACTTTCTATTTATTTATTCATTTATTTTTTTTATATACGTCAATTAGATTAAAACAAATAATGGAAACTATTAATATTAATAGCAAAATAAAATTTCCAATATTTCTTTATTAAGAAAAAAAGAAAGAAAGAAAAAAAAAAAAGAAATTTGATTGTATTTCTATTAATAAAATATCAAATAATAATATAACACACACTACTTATAATATAATATTAATAATATAATATTATTAATATTATATATAAAAAAATATTAAAAAAAAATTGATCTTTTTTGTCTAATAATATAACAATAATACATAGTTTTTTAAAAAAAAAAAACTCGATATTCTTTTATTATTTAATAATTAATAATAATAAATAATTAAACTGTTATTATTATTATTATTAGTTATTAATTATTATTTATTATATATATTTATATAAAATGATGAATTTTAAATATAATAAAGTAAAATATTTATTTACAATAACTTTTTTTTTAATATATAAATAGATAAAAATATCCTTTTTTTTATTTTTTTTTTTATTTTTTATTTTTTTAGTATTATTATTATTATTACTTTATTATTCATCTTAAAAAAAAAAAAAAAAAAAAAAAAAAAAAAAAAAAAGAAAAAGAAATGGTTTGTAGTTTGTTTAATTATTATTATTTAAAATATATTTTAATGATTAATTATTATAATAATATTCTATTATAATAATAAAATAATGAATTTCAATATATTAATAATAATAATAATAACTATTATAACATTTTTTTAAAGGATAAAATTATAAAAGTGTAATCCCAATATTATATATTTTATATTTTATTCTTTTTTAACTTATAGGTATAAAAATAAGTATGTAATATTTATATAATAATATTATGATTATTAAATTATTAATTATTTATAATCATATTTATTTAACATTTTAACAAATAATAGAAAACATGAAAGAAAAGTCAAAAAGTTATATTTAAACCTACTAATATTATTATCATGTAATAATAATAATAATAATAATCATAAAAAAGTATTTTCTTTCTTTTAATCAACATTTTTTTTTAATTAAATTTAATTAATAGTTTTTTTAAGAATATAAAGGGTTAGTTAATAATTTAAATTTAAAATTATTAATTTTAACCTTTTTTTTTTAATAATAATAATAATGATTTGTAACAAAATTATTAAATTTTAAAAAATTTTTATTTATTTTATTTTTTTTATTATTTATTAAAGTTATTATACAGAAAAAAAAGTGGAAGCATTTCATTGGTTAAAAATTATTTAAAGTTTTTTTTTGTGTTTTCAATTTTTTAATGGTAAAGTTAAAAAAAAATTTTGTAAAGTTTTGAAAAATTTGTAGAATGTGATAGAATGTAGTAGAATGTAGTGGAATTTGTAGAATGTAGTAGAAATTTCAAGAAACCACTACAAAAAAAGAAAAAAAGAATTTTAATTTTAATTTAATTATTATTTTATTTATTATTATTACTTGAAAAGTAAAAAAAAAAAAAAAAGAAAAAGAGGCTATAGTTATTATTATTATTATTATTGCTATTATTATATATAAATAAATAATTAATTTTATTAATTATATTTTTATTTTTTTTAATGATGATGATAATTGTTTTTTTATTATAATTATAAAAATTATTCATATGATAATACAAAAAAAAGAAAAAAAAAAACAATGGATATAATAAAAGTAAAAATAAATGGGAGGAATGAATAATTAATATAAAATATAAAAATGTTAAGCTTTTTTTTTTTTTATAGAATTTTAGAATGTCTATCTTGTTAATAATGATTAAAAAAAAAAAACAAAATAGATTTTTATATATAAATATAATATATAATATATAATATATAATTATAGTAAACATCATCATCATCATTTTCATCATCATTTATCAGCCACATCTATTCCAACAAGGAAAAATCGGATTTTTAATGCTTTTTCTATATAGGAAAAGCGGAAATTAATCGGAAATCAAAGATGGAAGAAAATATGTGGCTGATAAAATTGGTATAAAAAAAAACAGAAAAATAAATTATATATATATATTAAAAAAAAAAAACACAGAAAAAATCAAAAGATACTGCCATTTTAATTAATTCATTAATTTGTTATTTAATTATTTGTTTATTTATTTTTATTTTTGACTTTTCCACTTTTTTTTTTTTTTCCACTGTTGTATTAATTAATAGTTAATAATTAATAGTAAATAATAAATATTAAATGATAAATGATAAATGATAAATGATGTAAGATATTATGATTTAATTTAATTTAATTTTTATTTTTATTTTATTACATTAATATGAATATGATAGAATATTTATTTATTCTTTATTCTTTTTTGTTTATTTATTTATTTAGTATTATTATTATTGTTATGATGACTGATGATGATTAATACTATTAAAAAAAATGAATAAATTATAAATGAAAATCTTTTTTATATATACACTATAAACAATAAAAACAATAAAAGCAATAAAAAATAATATATCTATTTATAAATATTATCTAAATATTATATACACTACTGTATATAATATTTATATAATATGGTACTCTACTGTACTCTACTATACTGTATTATAAGGATTTTTTTTTTTTTTTTACTTATAAATGATAAATAGAATTTTTAATTAATTAATTAATTAATCAATAAATATATATAAATAAAATTTAATTATTACTTATAATTATTATTAATTATTATTACTTATTATTATTACTTAAAATTATTATTAATTTAATATTGTTTTCATGTCTAAAATTTTAATATTACTATATTTATATTTATTAACCGTTTTTTTTTTTTGGTGGTGATTTTAATTTTGGTTTTTTGGTATTAATTAATTAATTAATTAATTAATTAATTAAAAAAAATTATTTATTAATTTTTTATTTATTTATTTATTTATTTTTAAAGATTTTTCTATTTTTTTATTTTTTTTTTAGTAAGAATAAATATTGGCATTCATTCATTCATAATAATAAATAATAATAACAATAATAATAATAACAATAATAACAATACGTAATATATAATGAGAAAATCCAATATTTGACATTAATTAAATTATTTAAAGTATATATAAAAAGTGATTATTTTTTTAAAGTTTTATCTGTTAGTATTTTATTTTTATTTTATTTTTAATTAATATAAATATGAATATAAAATTTATTAGTTATAAGAAAAAAAAAAAAAAAAAAAAAAAAAAAAGAAATCATAATCCTATAATTATAGTAAACAAAGAAATTAATAAATAAATAAATAATTATTATATCTATATATTAATATTTATATAATTAAATAGTTATAAATTATAAATTAATATAACCTTTTATAATTAATTTATAGTTCAAGAAGAAAAAAAGGAAAAAAAAAAAAGGAAAAATTAGATAAATATATCTATATCAATAATGTATATTCTATAGTGTAATATTTGTTAATTTTAATTTAAGTTATTTAAATATGAAAAGAAAATATTTATTATTTTAAATAAAATAATAAAATAATAAAATAATATAAAACAAAACAAAACAAAACAAAACAAAAAATAATCAATTTAATACATTTCATTAACCTTTTAATAGTAATAATTAAATAAATATTATGTATTACTTTTTTTTTTATGTAACCATGTAATATATTAAAAAAAAATGAGTATTTGTATTAAATATTATATATTATATTAATAAAAGTACAAATAATAATAGTTAATTAATAATAATAGTAATAGTTAATAGTAAATTTAAAATGATAATCCTATTTTATAATAAAATAGGATTATCATTTTAATTTTAATTTTAAATTCTTTTCCATTAAGTCATAAGAAAAGAAAAGAAAAACAAAAAAAAAAAAGGACTTTTTTAATTAATTAAAAAAAAAAAGTTATAATTATAGGTGTAAAAGTAGGATGATGATTTTGTCAAAAAAAATTGTGACGATTCAAACATCATATGATTTATCTCCTTTAAAAAAAAAAAACAACAAAAATAATAATTAAAAAAAATTTAAAACATAATTTAATAATAAATTTTAATTAATAATAAAAATAAAAATAAAAATAAATAAATAAATAAATAAATAAATAAATAAATAATAAAAATAAATAAATAAATAAATAAATAAATAAATAAATAAATAAATAATAAAAATAAATAAATAAATAAATAAATAAATAAATAATAAAAATAAATAAATAAATAAATAAATAAATAAATAAATAAATAAATAAATAATAAAAATAAATAAATAAATAAATAAATAAATAAATAAATAAATAAATAAATAAATAAATAATAAAAATAAATAAATAAATAAATAAATAAATAAATAAATAAATAAATAAATAAATAAATAAATAAATAAATAAATGTATTATATGGATGGTAATAATAATATAATATGAAAAAAAATAATATTAATAATTATAATAAAAATAAGAATTAACTTTTATTAAAATTATTATAAATAAAGGAATTTATTATTTTTATATTAAATATTTATATTTGTTTTATGAATTATTTTTAATTATATATACACTCGTTATTATTATCCTTATAATTGATTTATTTCTTTTTTTTTTTTCTTTTTCTTTTTTTCTTTTTCGTTTTCTTTTTCTATTGTATTAATATTTTATATGAAAATATTTATATTTGTATATTTATATATTAATATATAATATATAAGAAAAAAGTTAAAAAAAATATATTAAAAAAAAAAAAAAAAAAGAATTTTTTTTGTCAAAATATCTCACCCTTTATATTTATTTATTTATATTATTATTATTATAAAATATTTTCATATGTTGTTTTCATTTAAATGACAATATTTTTTTTTAATAAATTAAGAAAAACAAAAAAAAGAAAAGAATATTAAAAAAAAAGAAAGATATATATATTTTAATATTTTATATATTTTATATATTTTATGAAGATATATATATGAATTATTTTATTTTTCTTAATTATAAAATTATAATTATAATTGTCATCATCATCATCATTACTATCATCATATTTTATTAATATTGAACAAGAAATATTTAATTTTATTTTCGTAATATATATATATATTTTTATAATCATAAATTAAACTTTTTTTAATTTTTTTTTTCACTTCATTTTTTTTTTTTTTCATTTTCTTCGATTTTTTTTTTCTTTTTCATTCTGTTCTATTCTATTTGTTCTTTTTTTTTTTATTTTTTTTTTTAATTTTATTTTATTTTAATATTTTAATAATATTATTTATTATTTTATTTTATTTTTTTTTTTTAAAAAAAAAAACTCTAATTTTAATTTAAATTTTATATAACAGTTTTTATATATATTTATCAAAATTAAAATTAAAATTATTATTATTTTATTATTATACTATTATACTATTTTATTTTTATTTTAATTTTAATTTTACTTCGCTATATTTTTTTTTATTTTATTTTTTCTCCTTCTTAAATAAAATTAAAATAAAACTATATTAAAAAAAAAAAATAAAATAAAATTAAATAAAAAAAAAAAAAACTTAAAATTAAAATAAAATAAAATAATGAATCAAAATAAAATTTTAATTTTTTTTTAACGAATTAATTATTGCATTATTAATAAAGTCTAAAAAAAAAAACAAAAAAAAATGTACCGAAGAAAAAATAAAAAAAGAAATTTTTTTTAATGATAATAATAATAATAATAATAAAAAAGTGTATAAAATAAAAAATAATAATATAAAAAAAAAAAAACTTTATATATAAGAGTAATAATAGAAAAAAAGAATGAATTAAGAATGTATTAAAATAAATGATAATTATATTTTATATTTATATTTTATATTTTATATATTATATTTAATAAAATTATTAAATAATTCTATTTTATTTTATTTTATTTTACTTTTCATAATTGTATATATTTTTTTGTTATTAAATTGTTTTTCTTTATTATAAAAAAAATAATTATTTATGATAGGATGATAGGATAAAACTTTTTAATTCTTTTTTTTATGTTATAATGATATAGATAAAGTTTTATTTTATTTTTTTTTAATGATTATGGGGTAAAGGTGATATAAAAAAATAAAAAAAATAAGATAAAATAAAATAAGATAAAATAAATTGATAAAAAAAAATCTTTTCTTTTTTTTTTTTTCAAGTAAAATTAATTATTTTTTTGTAATGCCTTTTTTTTTATTTTTTTTTTATTTTATTTTTTAATAATGTTTTTTTTTTTTTTTTTTTTTTTTTTTGTTATTATTTTTTTTCTTTTTGTTTTTTTCACTGATAATTACTTTATATAGTTTAATTAAAATTTATATCCTATATAATAATATATATTAAATATATAATAATAATAATATAATAATAAATATAATCACTATAGAATAATTAAAAAAAAATTGAAATTTATTATTATTTATTAACATTTATTATTTATTATTATTATCATTCCCATTTTTGTTAATTGTAAAAAAAAGTAAAAAAAAAAAAAAAAATAAATGCATGCATGCATTGCATACTTACTTAATACAATTATTATTTTTTTTTTGGGTGTTGATAATGATATTGTAGGATGTATGTGTGTATGTGTTTTTTTTTTTTTTTTATTTTAAAAATTACCTTTTATATTAATATTGTGATTCAAAAAAAAAAAAAAGAGAAAAAAAAAATGTACTAAAAAAAAAAAAAAAAAACAAGCCATACACTATAATACTATAATTACTATAATTATAAATTATTAATTCTTTTTTAACTCTATATAATTATAATTATAATAAAATATATTTAGGTTATATTTTATATAATACAAAGTACAAAAATATACAAAATAATAATAATAATAATATTAATATTAATATTAATATTTATAGTATTCATCTTAATTTATTAATCTATATTTTAATCTATTAATCTATTAATCTATTTATCTATTTAATATTTTTTTTTATTTTATGTTATAAAATGCATTCATCCAACTTTATTTTTTTCTTTTACTTTTTCTTTTTCCTTTTCCTTACAGTATTTTTTTTTTTTTTTTTTTTTAAATACTAAAATAAATAGTATAAAAAAGCAAAACAAACTATATATCTCTATCTATCTACTAATAACTATTATATAAGAAAAAAAAAAAAAAAAACTATTTAACAATAACAAGATTTTTAACATTTTGAAAAATAAATAATAATAATAATAATAATAATAATAATAATAATAATAATAATAAATAATAATAATAATAATAATAATAAAGAACACACACACACACATACACTAAAACACTTTTTTTTTTTATAAAAAAGTTACTTTTTTTTTAAACACACACACACTTTTTTAACACTTTTTTGAAAAAACAATAAATATTTATTTTTTATTAATTAAATATATCCATTTTATTTTATTTTAATTTTTTAAACTTTTTTTTTTTTTTTTTTTTTTTTTTTTTTCCATTTTTTTTTTCTTAAGTTAATAAAAATAATAATAATAACATTATTATTATGTATTTTTTTTTTTTTTTTTAAATTTTGAAAGATGTTTTTATATAATCAATATATAAAAATTATTTTCTTTCTTTTTTTTGTGTTTTTTCTAGATTTTAATAATAAATTCATTATTATTATTATTTATATGTTTTTTTTTTTTAAAAAAAATTTTTTTAATCTATCTACAAGTTACAATTTTTTTGTTTATACATGCAAAGTTTTATCGTTAAAAAAAAAATTAAAATTAAAAAAATGTTATGGGTAGGTATTAAATAAATAAAAAAAAAAAGAAGATTATTCTAATGATTTAAAAAAAAAAATATTATATTTCAAAAAAGAAAAAAAAAAAACAATTTTTTTTTTCTTTTTTGAATAAGATCTTAAATTAAGTTATCAATTGTTTTTTTTTAAAGTGCTTAAATTATATTATAATATAATATTAACTTTGTAAGAGAGTTTAAGGAATTCTTATTATTATTTCTCTAAATATATATCTTCTATTCCTTAATTTAATATGTGTATAAATAAAATATATATATAATTAAATTTTTCATATTTAAAAAAATTAATTATATATTAAATAATTAATAATATCATGTTTTGTTATGTTGGATATTTTTTTTTTATATTAAGTAATAAATAATTATCCTTGAGAATTTTTTTGTTGGTTGGTTGGTTGGTATGTTCACTGTTATTTAATTTAATTTAATTTAATGTATTGTAATTAAGTATTTCATTTTTTTTTTGAATTCAAGATATGAGATTGATTTATATAAAAGAGTGTGTAAATACGATAACATGGGTAAACTATTAAAAAACAAATATAAATTACATTATCTATAAATCTATAAATAAATCTATAAAATATAAATATAAAAATATTTTAAAGATTTTATACAAGATTTATTTTTTTTATATTTATTTTTTTTTACTTATTTAGTATCTTTTTTATTAAATATCTTAAAGATACGTTTTACTGATGATTTTTTCTTTTCACCATCTTTACTTTCTTTATTTAATTTTTCCTTTTCCTTTTCCTTCATTTTTTCCAATTTTTCCTTTTCCTTTTCTTTCATTTTTTCTAATTTTTCTTTTTCTTTTCTTTCTTTTTCCTTTTCCTTTTCTTTTTCCTTTTCTTCTTTTTCTTTTAATTTATTCATCTTCTTTTCATTTTTAAGTTTTTCTTTTTCAAGCTTCTTCTTCTTTTTATCTTCTTTTTCAATAACAGGTGGTGGTATATAGAAAATTTCATCTGAAAAGGAAACTCTCTTTTTTGATTCATTAGTGACGGTTGAAAAGGAAGAATCGACGGTTAAATTGGATTGTATTGAAGAAATAGAGGTAATAGTAGCTTCTGAATCAAATACATTTAAAAATTTATTATTATAAATGGCACTTTTATTACTTTGAGCACTATTACGATTATATTTCATTTCTTTCTTTTCACTCTTATATTTATCATATCTATCATAGATAGAAGTTGGTTTATTATCACTAAGTGAATAACTTGATATTGAGTTTACATAAGTATTGTAAGAACTATATGAATTATAACTATTATAAGATTCTCTCTTACTACTGTATCTTTTCTTTTTTAAAGAATTAGCAGAACTGTATACTAAAGAATCACCGAAAGAAACATCGGTGTTAAAACAAGGTGCTGGCATCATTTTGGTAAAACTATATTTTTCTTTTTAAAAAAATTAAACTGTTGTTATTATTTTTTTTTTTGAATAAGTTGCTGTTTTTTTTTTTTTTTTTTTGTTTTTTTTTTAAGAATTAATATAAAATATACTGAAGTATTAATAATAATATTATTAATGTTATATAAAGTTTTTAATAAATAATATGTTTTAAGGAGGTTTTTCTCTTTTAATAAAAATGTTTAGTCTTTGATAACTTTCAGTTATAATGTTTTCAATATTGAATAATTTGAACATTCAGGGTAAAAAATATTTAAAACAAAGATAGAAATAGAATTAAAAAAAAAACTAAACTAAACTAAGCTAAAATATTAAAAGTATTTCATGTAAATAAAATATTCTATATAATTTTTTTTTTTTTTTTAAGTTTTAAAAAAACTTTTTTTTTCTTTTTTTTTTTTTTTTAAATAAATATAAATATATTCAGCTTTTTTTTAAATAAATATATAATATGTCTTTTCTCTTTTTTTCAGTTTTACTTTATAGACTATTTAAAATAAATAATTAACGAAAAAAAAATTAATTTTATAATATTTTTTTATAAACTTTTAGATTAAGATTTAGATTAGATTAAAAATAAATAAAGTCCTTTTAAAACTATATTATAATCACACGCTTTTTATATATATATTATCTTTTTATAATCTTTTTTTTTTTCGTTATTTTTTATATTAATATATAATAAATTTTAAAAAAAAAAATTTCTTAAATTTTTAATTTTTAAAAGGAAATCAACTCCTTATATACTAATTTTTACAAAAAAAAATTTTTTTTTCTATTAATATATTAACTATTTATTAATAAATTTTAATATATAATAATATCACTTTTATTATTATTATTATATATAATATATAAAAAAAAATAATAAATAAATATACATTTATTATATAATAATAATTATTAATATTATTATTAATATTATTAATATTATTAATATTAATATTATTTTTTTTTAAAAAAAAAAAAAAAAAAATTAAACTTTTTTATATTAGTTTATATTTTGAATTAAACTTTTATTATATATTTAATATATTATTCAATTTATTAATTAATTATTTTATATAACAATAGATTTAATTAGAAATATTTAAAATAATAATAAAAATAAAGTAAAATAAATGAATAAATAGATAAATCTTTTTTTTATTATAAAAGTCATTAAAAATATAAAGTAATATATGAATAATATATGATCGAATATATTATTCTGTATATTAACTTTATAATAGCATAAATAGAATTTTAATTCCATCATATAATAAACTAAATAACAAAAAAGAAATATTTAGATATAAAAAAAAAGTTTAATTTATAATAAATTTAAATAGATAATATATTATTTTAAAACTTTATTGTATTTAATATATTAATAATTACATTTAATATATTACATCATTCCATTTATTAATATAATTACCTCCATATAATATTTTCATAAAATTAATTAATGTAATTAATATATAATTATAATATATTAACAAGTATATTAATTATATAGAGTTGATAATCTTATTATATAAAAATGATTTTCTATTTAATTTATATATTAAACAACTATATTATGTAATATATTAAATTAAATTTAATGTTCCATAATAATTTTAATCCTTTTATAAACATTTATAATCATGAATATATTAATAAATATATTAGTATTCATTTTTGTTCTATCTTTTATTATTATTATTATCAATAATATATGATAATATATAATAGAATATAATAGAGTGTATTCATAATATATTATAATATATTAAATTTTAACAAAATACTAAGTTTGAATATGCTAAGAAAATAAAGTTTAAAATTGTTTTAGTATTATTACTAATAAATAATACTAACTAAACTTGTGTATTAGTAATTAAATAATAAATATAGAAATAAATTAATAATTAAATATTATATAAATATTATTAAATAATAAATAAATAAATAAATAATTAAATAAATAAATAAATAATTTTTTATTTTTATTTTTCCATGATTAGTAATTAAAAAAATTTTATTATTATTATTATTATTATTATTTAAGAATTGTTTTTATTTTTATTTTTTTTATTACATAAAATTTTATTATTATTATTTTTTTTTATGTCATATTTTTATGCTTTTTTTTTTGTATTCAAGATAAAAAAAAATATTGGAAAAAGTTTTTTAAGGAAAAAAGGAAAATGCTATAAAAAAAAAAAGAAAAGAAGAAAAAAAAAATTTCTGTATAATTTATTATTTCAACACTTTAAAATAAAAAAAAATTTTATTTTATTTTATTACGAAATAAAGTAATAAAAAAAAAAGTAATAAAAAAAAATTATGATGTAATAAAGAAATAAAATTTCATCATTAATTATTATTAGCTTAGTTTATTTTTTTTATTTTTATTTTTAATGAACGTATAAAAATTAAATCTCAAAAAAAAAAAAGATAATTATTTTTATTTTATTTTATTATATTATTTATACATTAAAACTTAATTTTATTATTATTTATTATAATTATTTAGTAATTTCATCTTTCCTTACATTTATTCAATAAAATAAAATAAAAACAAAAAAAAAAAAAAAAAGAGGTTTAGTAATTTATATTTTAAAATTTTATATTTTTTATAATTTTAAAAAATCAATTCCATTTTTTTTTTCCTTATAAAATTATAAAATTTTTTCCATTTCATTAAACCTTTTTTAGTATAAATAATAAAAAGTACAAAAAAAAATTTTTATTTTATTTTTATTCTAATTTTTTTTTAGAAAAATCTTTTTTTTTTTTTTTTTCATCATTTTTATCTTTATTGCCTTTTTTTTTTTTTTTTTTTAAAATCCAATAAAATAAAAATAAAATAAAAAAAAGCATTTTTTTTTTTACTTAAAATAAAACTTTTGTACTTTTTTTATTTATTTTCCAACTTTATTTCTATATTCTGTTTGTTATTGACATTTAAATTTAATCAATAAATATATAATTAAAATTTATATATTTATTGATATAAAAATACTAAAAAAAAAAAGAAAAAAAGAAAATTACTAAAAAGCATATAAAAATATTATAAATAAATATTATATATAAATATTAACCATTATGATTATTTATTTGTTTTTATTATTATTTTTTTGTATTATTCATTCATTCTTTAGGAAACAATATTAATTTTTTTTATCTTTTGTTTATTTTTTCCTAAATATCAACTCTTTCTTTATTTTCATATTAAATTGAAAAATGAATCATCATCATCATCATCATTTTTATTTAAAAGGCAGGTAAATAAATTGAAACAAAAAAAAAATGAAAATGAAAATGAAAAAAAAAAGTTTTATACACAACATCAATAATTAAAAATTAAAAAAATAATTTAAAAATTAAATAATAAAAAATAATTATAAAATAATTAAATAAAATTAAAATTTAAATATTTTTTTAATTATTTAATTTTTAAATTATTTTTTTTGACAATTTATATTTTATATTGTTTAGGTATTGTTATTATTGTTTTAGGTATTTAATAATGGATAAATTTAATATTCTATTTTATTTAAATATATATTATTAATATAATGATAATATATGAATAATATATAATTAATTATTAAAATTAAAAATTAAACTAAAATTTAAACTAAAAATTTTTACATGACATGACATGTTAAAAAAATAAAAATTTAAAAATTTAAAAATTTAAAATTTTATTAATTTATTAATTAAAAAAAGAAAAAAAAAAGAAAAAAAGAAAAATACCAACACTTACATACACACATACACATATATATAAAAGTACTTTTCATTGTTTAAATATTATTCGTTTAAAAAAGTATTAATGCAAGTATAAAAAAAAAGAAAAATTTTATTATTGATGGATTGATATTTTTTTCAAAATATAATATGTATATATATTTTTAAAAAGTTTAGTTCCTATTTGGTAGATCATATTTATTTTTATGTTTTTATTTTATTAATTATAAAAAAGGGTTTTTAGATTATATATAATTTATTGATGATCCTTTTTTTATTAATAATAAAATGAAAATAATAATAATAATACATATAATAATTTTATATAGGATATATAAATTATAATTATAATTAATTAATTAAATAATAAAGAGAAGAAGAAGAAAAAAAAAGGATTTAAAACAATTAATATTTTTGAGAAAAATTTTATATATTTATTTTATTAAACATTAATAATAAAATAGGAATAATTATTATTATGATTATTATGGATGATAAAGTATAATTAAAACTAATTAAAAAATTAAAACAAGGTTAAGTAAAAAGGAATAATAATAAATAAAATGAAATAAACAATAACTATATGGAGTAATTAACAATAATAACAATAATAATTAATAAAATAAATAATAAAAGTTTATAAAAGAATAGTTTTATAATAATATTTCATGATATTTCATAATAATCATTAATTATTAATAAAAGTGTTTATGATAAATTAGTTTAATAATAATAATAATAATAATAATAATAATAATAATATTTTTTATTTTTATTTTATTTATCATAACATAATTTTTTTTAAATTAAAAATGTTTAAAATATATTTTATTAATAATATAATTATATTATTTTATATATTATATTATATTATATTATATGTTTATATATTTATTAATGATTATATCCATTTATATTTAATTTTTATATTGTTTTAAATCATTTAATGATAATAATAAAACTATTCATTATGTTTTATCTATATTAAATTGTATTACAATATATTATAATAATATATTATAATTAATAATTTGTTGACCAGCATGTAAAATGATTTTGAAATAAATTTTGAATTTATGGAAAAATAAATAAATAAATAAATAAATAAATAAATAAATAAATAAATAAATAAATAAATAAATAAATAAATAAATAAATAAATAAATAAATAAATAAATAAATAAATTAATAAATAAATAAATAAATAAATAAATTTTTTGTTTGTTTTTTGTTTTGTTTTTGTTTTACTATGGAATTGAATATTGAATTGAATTAAAAAATATTAATATTAAAATTTTAATAATAATAAAATTTTAATATTAATAAAATTATAAAATTATAAAATTATAAATTTATTAATTATAAATTATATGAGTTTTAAATAATTAATTATTAACTATTAAATATTAATTACTATTAATTATTAATTATTAATTATTAATATTTATTATTATTATTATTAATTATTATTAAATAATAATTGAATTAGTTTATTGTTAATAATAATAATAATAATAATAATAGTTATTTTATTATAAAATAAAGTTTATTTAACTTGAAAGTATAAAAAATCCTATTTTATATTAAAAAAAGAATACATTCATTCATCATCATTCATCATTTTTATTTATCATAAAAAAAAACAATAAAAACAAGAGTCATGTCATCAACAAAATACAAAATAAAAAAAAATAATGATTCATGACTTAAAAAATGATTAAAAAAGAAAAAGAAAAACAAGAGATATAAGTTGAAAAAGAATAATCATAATTTTATAATAATAATAGCTATTTATTACTATTTATTATATTATATAAAATTATTATATATTTATTTTTTATATATCATAATAACTTTTTATTTTATTATTATTATTAACTATTTATTATTATTAACAATTTTACATTTAAAATGTAAATTTTTTTTTTATAATTTTTTTTACCATTCCAACCATTTATATTAAATTTTTTTTTAATTTAAATTTAAATATATTTAAATATATATTTTATTTAAATTAGATTATATTATATATTAAATTATTTATATATATAATTATATATTATTAATATATTAATTAATCTATAATTCTAAGCCAAGAAATTAAATATGGACAAATTGTCAATTATAATAATAATAATAATAATAATAATAAAAATTAGAAATAGAAATAGAAATAGAAATATTATAAACTCTTAACTAATTCTTTATTTTTATTTTTATTTTATTATTTTAATTTAATTTAATTTTTATTTTTTTTATTTTATTTTTATAATTTTTCCTTTCTTCATTATTTAAAATGATTAATTTACCATTAACCAATATAAAAATAGTTTTAAAAATTATAATACAAAAAAAAAAATTAAAAAAATGTATATAAAATAAAATAAAGTAAAATTAAAAAAGAAAAACACATGTAACTTTTTTTTTTAATCAATATATTTTCATTAACATTTTAAGGATTTACATCTTTTTTTAATATAATATACTTTATATATCTTTTTTTTTTTTTTTTTTTTTTTTTTTTTTTCCTTTTTCCTTCTTTTTTCCATTTCTTTTTCTTTTTTGGTTTAGTTTTTTTTTTTTAATTTTTTTTAAAGATATTTAAATTTTAAATTTTCATTGGTTAATATTTTTTTTAAAAATTTTAAATTTTTTTTAAAAAAAAATTTTTTTTTTAAATTTTTTAATTATTTAATTTTCCCTTAAATATTTTTAATTTATTAATGCAATTAATTTATTTTTTTATTATATAATATATTAAATATATATTAAATTAAATATCCTTTATTAAATAATGAAAATGAAAATGAAAATAAAAAATTAAAATGAAAAAAAAAAAAAAAAAAATCAAAAAATTAAAAGTTTAATGATTTTTTATTTTTATTTTAATATATTTTAATCATTTCATTTAAAAATGAAAGGAAAAAAAAAGAGAGGAAAATAAATAATAATATATAAATTTATACGGATAATATGAAATGCTAACTTTATTATAATAAAAAAAAAAACTTAACAAACTATATATAAATTGAAAATATTTAATGAATTATTTTTTTTTTTAATTTTAATTTATAAATTAATTTTTTATTTTTTAAAATATAAATAGTAATAATTCTATAAATATTTTAACAATTTAAAATAAGTAATATCTTGGTTTTTTTTAATAATTTATCATTTATCATAAATTGGTTATTAGATTAAATTAATTTTTTTATTATTAAATTTTGAATAATGAATAATGAATAATGAATCTTATTTTTCTTTGTTTGTTTATCTAAGACTTTATTTTTGTTTTATTTTATTTTGTTGACATAATGTCATAATGTTTCATGTATTATTTCATCATTCATTCATCAATAAGCCGTCTTTTTTTTTTTTTTTTTTTGTAATACTTTAATCATCATCATTCATTCTTCATACATTCATCAATAAACCGTCATTTTTTTTTATATTTTTTTTGTAATACTTTAGTCATCATCATTCCTAATTTATTCATTTAATTATTTAATCATAAAAAATTATAATCATAAAATAAAAAATGTGTAACATTTTAAACATTAAAAATCAATATATATATTTAAAAGATAACAAATTAAATTAAAATAAAAATAAAAAAAAAAGATGATTAAAAATATTCATTAATCATTCGTTCAGGATATTATTTTTTTTAATATAAAATAAACTAAAAAAAAAAAAAGTAAATCAATATTATAAAAATTAATAATAAATTAATCAATTTTATTTTTATTTCATTTTATTTTTTTATTTTTATTTTTTTTTTATTTTTATTTTAATTTCGATATAAGCATTTAATAAAAAAAAAAGAAAATTGGCATATTTTTATTGGATCTATGAATTATGCCAATTTTTTTTTTATTTTTTTTAAAAAAATAAAATAAAATAAAATAAAAGGTTTTTTCTTTGGTGATACAAAAAAAAAGATATTGTTAAATAAACTAAAGATTAAAAACTAATAAAAATAAAAATAAAAACTAAAAAATATAAAAATATAAAAGAACTTGAGTTTTTCTTAGTAATTTTTTTATTAAATAAATTAAATTAAATTATTATTATTATTAATCTTTTATATAATTCCAATTATTTTTAATTTTTTTTGATATCTTTACATTTTTATTTGTTGATTCATTAATTAATTCATTAATTAATTATTTTTTTTTTTATTTCTTATAAAATGTTTAATTATTATTTAAATATATATAAAAAAAAAGATAATAATTTTTTTTATCCTTTTCTTATTTTTAAAGTTTTTATTTTCTTTATATTATAAATTCTTAGTTATTAACATTATTTTATAAATAAATAAATAAATAAATGAAAAATATCTATTTAATGAATTATAAAAATGATGAAGGAATGAAAATCATTTTAAAGTTTTTTTTATTTTTATTTTTATTTTTTTTTAAAAAATGCTAATGATTAATTATTATTATTATTATTATTATTATATATATTAACTTGTTTTTTTAATATTTATATTATTAAAATTATATGAAATTAATAAAAAAAAAGTTAAAAAAAACAAAAAAGAAAAAAACTCATTGTTTAATCATTCATTTTTTTTTTTTAAAAAAAAAAAGGAGAAAAATTTAAATGAATGGATTTAACTTTTTAAATTAAAAATTAAAAATAAAAAAAAAAAATATTATAAAATTTGAAACATTTTTTTTTCTTGGTTATATTTAATGAATGATAAAATAAAAATAAAAGAAAATTAAACTAATTAAAATTAAAACATGAATTGTGGATTTTTTTTTAAGGAATAAAAAAAAATAAAACAAAAAAAGATAAAACAAAAGATAAAACAAAAAATAAAATAATAAAATAATAATAGTAATGTAATAATGTAATAAAATAATAAAATAATAAAAAAATGAATAATTTAAAATAAAATAATTTAATTTATTATTATCTTTATAATTTTTATTTCTTTTTTATTATTTATTTTTTAATTTTTTAAATTTAAATAAAGTTTAAAAATAATAAAGGAAAATTTTTTTATATATTTTTATATATTCAATTCCTTAAAAAAATAAAAAATTAAAGATAAAAAAAAATAAGAATAATTAAAATAAGCACGTTAGAGTTTAATATGTTAAATTATATGATGTATAATGATGTCTTTTTTTTTTAATATGTGTTTTTCATGTATGTATGTATTGTATGAATATAATAAATATATTTTTTATGTAATTTTTTTTTTTAAAAAATAAAAATAATAATAATTATAAAAAAATAATAATTATAAAAAAATAATATAATATAAAATATAATATATAATCTATATAAAATAATATATTATAAAAATATATTATAATATATATAAAATATATATTGATTAATTTTTTTTGAAAGTTAAAACAAAAAAAAAAAACATCATGGACTGTAGGAAATTTTTTTTAATACATAATAATATATAATATGTAATAATATATAATAATATATAATAATATATAATAGTATATAATAATATATATATTAAATCTATTAAATATTAAATAATACATCATCCTCATATAAAATAAAATAAAATGAAATAAAATATTATTCAACAACATTCAACATTATCTGTAGCTACATTATAATTAACATTATTTATAATAATTAACCATTATTATATTTAATATTAACCATTATTATTTAACTACAAAAAAATGTTTTTTTTTTTAAAACTTAAAACTATCATGATCATAGAAAGAATAAAAAAATTAAATTTTTATTTTATTTCTTTATATTAAAAAAAAAAAGTCATAATACTAATTAAACGTCCCCCTTTTTTAATTAGAATAAAGTTTATATATTATCAATCAATTCCTAATATATTATTAATATATTTAATATATTTAAATTTTTTAATTTTTTAATTTTTCATATGAAATAAAATTTTATAAAAAAAAAAAGAAAGTCATGATAAAATAATTTGAAATATTAAAATATTAAAATAATTAATATATTAAAATATTAATATAAAAAAAAAACATAACAAAAAAACAAAAAACAAAGAATATATTAATATATTATTATTAAATTAAAAAAAACTACGATCATTTTTTTTTTTTATTATATGATATTAATATATATGAATAAATAAAATAACCTATTCTACCAATACAATGAAAAATACAATACCATATATGATACAATATAATACAATATAATTTAAATATAATATTAAATATAATATTTAATACAATATTTAATACAATTCATTACGTAATACAATGAACAATAAATTAATATATAAAATGTAATATGTAATAAAAAATAGTCATAAAATAATTTTAATTTTAATTTTAATTAAAAAAAATTAAATAAAATTAAATTAAATTAAATTAAATTAATAAATAAAAAAAATTCAAATGTCAATGTTAATCATCATCATCATTTTCATTATTATTATTATTATTATTATTCATCATCCTTATTTTTATTTTATTTTCCTTGTTGTTAGTTAGTATTCATGGAAAAATTATTTTAATAAATAATGAAACAATTTTTTTCTTATTATAAAATTTATAAAAATTTATTAAATAGTTATTCCATTTATTAGGAGAGGAAAGTGTGATAAAAATAATAAATAAAAAAATCACCAAAAAAAAAATAAAAAATAAGTTAATAAATAAAAAATGAATAATTACATGATGACTATTTAAAACAATTTGAAAATAATGACTAATGACTAATATTTATATTTATATTTAATAATATTTAATAATGATTACATTTTTTTTATTATCAAATTAATTTTAAAGAAAGTAAAAAGATATAACAAAATTTTTTTAAATGATTAAAAAAAAAGAATTCCAAAAACCAATAATACTTAAAAACCATATTTTTAATTATATTTATAAATCATAATAATGAAAAAATGAAGATAAAACAAAATTACTTATTTATTTTTATTATTTATTTAATTAATTATTTTTTATTTTTTCATTTGTTATTAAAATATAAATATAAAAATCATCAATGAAAATAAATAAATTAAATCAATTTATATTTATTCAATAATAAAAAAATTTTTCTATATTTGTTTATATTTGTTTATTAATTTAAATACTTTTATTATTAATTAAAACAACAACAATAACAATAACAACAAAAAAAAGTGTTAAAAAAAAAACAATATATAATATATTATATTATATATTTTATAGATATATATTTAAAGATTTTTTAAAAAGTAAAAAAAAAAAGAAAAGTTGAACTTGTGATAATTAAAAGTTTATTTCATCATGTTTCATATTAAAATTTTGTATTAAAAATTATTTAATTTAAATTGAACAAAAAAAAAAAAAAAGTATAATTTTATTTTATTTTATTATATAAATAATTTATATTTATGGTTAATTTATGTTTTAAGATACTAATTAATAATAAATAAATATATATATTTAATGTATAAATTTATATATAAATAATCAACAATAAAATAATAAATATAATAATAATAACAATATTATTATTATCATTATTATCATTATTTAAATAATTACAGTTAATTTTTAAGATTTAATTTTATGAGGATAAGCTTTTTTTTTATTATATGTATAAACTATATATTTATGCATTAATTTTTTTTATTTATTTATTTAGTTATTTATTAAAAAAAAAGTAAAAATTAAATGTTAATAAAATTTATATATTTATATATAGTTTTATATATTATACATATACTATAATAAATAATAAAATATATTTTAATAAATTAAGATTACAAAAGATAAAAATAAAATAGAAAAAAAAAGTAAATTGTGTAGATAGCCATTAACCATAGAATATTAATTATAAAGAAAAAAAAAAAAAAAAACAGAAAAGAAATAAAAAGGAATATAATAAAAATGTATTTTAAGATAAGACATTTTAAAAAATGTGGTTTAGTGGAAAAGAAAATAAAAAATACTTTTTTTTATATTAATTAAATATTAATCATAAGAATTCTTTTTTGTTATGATTAAAAAGGAAAATAATAATAATAATAATAATTTGTAGCAAATTATTTTATTAGAAATTCTACTTGTTTTTTTTTTTTTTTATATAATAGTAGAATTAAGATTAAAAATTAGATATATAAATAAAAAAGAAAGAATTATTCATCCATTATTGATTATTGGTTAATTATTATTATTATATATATAAAAATAAAAATAACCTAACCATCAATTCTAATTATTTTGAAAATCTTTTTTTTTTTATTTTTTTTTTTAAATTGAATTGAAGATAATTCGTTATTTGAAAATCTTTTTTTAAAAAAAAACAAAACAAAATATAAAAAGACAAAAAAAAATAAATTATTATCCAGTTTAAAAAAAAATATAAAATAAAAAAATGAAAAATAAAATATAAAGTAAATATCATTATTAAAGTTTAATATATGTAGATATTAAAAATTATGGAATATTTAATAATTGGAATAAACAATAAACATGGTTATTATTATTATTAAAAAATAAAAATAAAAATAAATATATATAAAACTATTATAAATTAATTTAAAAGTTATTATAAAGTTAAAATTTTTTTTTTTTAAAATATTTGTTAATTATTATTAATGTTAATTGTTTTTTTCATTGCTTTTTAATTTCTTCTTTTTCTTCTTTTTTTTTTAATAATAATTATTATTATTTACTTATTTACTTATTTATTTGGTTATTTTTTTTTTTCAATTTTTTAATTTTTTAATTTTTTTTTTAATTTTTATTTTATTTAAATTTATTATTTTATTATTCCTTTTTTTTTTTTACTTTCTCATTCTTTTTTTTACCTGTCCATACTTACTATATATGGTTAAAAATATATTAATATAAAATTGTATCCATTTATCCTTATAAAAATTTTTTTATATAAAATTTTTTTTAATATATTAATATTAATTATATATTTATTATATTTATTATATATATATTATATATTATATAGTGTAAAAGATGTTAACTAATAATTACTTAATATATATAATAGTAATAAAAATTTTTTTTATTATAAATTAAAGTTATAAATAAGTTTAATAAAATTTAATAAATAAATAAATGAATAAATAAATAAATAAATAAATGAATAAAAATTTGGATATTATTTTATATTTATAATAAATAAATATAAATAAATATATTTAAATAAATATATTTATATTGGATACATATAGATATGATGCATCATATATATTATTGATAAGAAAATTTATTTTTTTTTGATAAGCATAAATAATTAAATAACTAAATAACTAAATAAATATATAAATAAATATATAAATAAATAATTATACTAATAATAATAAATAAATAACAAAAATAACTAAATAAATAAATAGACAATAATAAAATTAATTATAGTAATTATGATAATTATAATAATTATAAATATATAAATAAAATGAATATAATTAATATATAAATAAATAAAAATAAAATAATTAATAAATAATAAATAAATGAATGTATAAAAAATAAATAAATAATTTTACATTGTATATATATAAAAAAAAGACAATGAATAAATAAATAAATACTTAAATAAATTATAATATATAAATAAATTATATTTAATATATAAATAAATAAATATAATAAATGAATAAATTTATCCTAATCATAATAAATCATGAATTATAAGTAAATAAATGAATGAATAATAAATAAATTTTAATATATATTATTTCATATATTAGATTATAATTTGATCAAACTGATCATAGTTATATATAAAAGGAACAATAAAATTTTTTTTCAAAATAGTAAAAAATGCTAAAAAATGTTAAAAAAATAATTACTAAAAGTGGCATTTTTTTTTTAAATAATAATTTTATATATCTATAACCTATATATATAACTTTTATATATATAAATATTTTATAACATTATAATTAAAGAAAAATAAAAAAATAAAAAAAAAATAAAATAAAATGCCACTTTTAGTGTAATTATTATTTTAAATCAGAAAAAAAAAAGATTAAAAAATGATTAAAAAATAAAAATAAAAATAAAAAGTTAAAGTAAAAAAGTGACATTTATTTTTTCAATAAACTTAAACTAAACTAAAATAAAGAGTAAAAATATGAATAAAAAATAAAATAAAAAAAAAGAAAAAAATCTTTTATTTTTTTCTTATTTCTCACTCTCTTTTTTCTTTCTTTCTTTCTTTTTTTTTTTTTAATTATTTTATTATTAAAATAAAAACTTTTGATAAATTTTTATGTTCATTTTTATGTTTAATTTTTATTTTTTATTTTTTACTTTTTTTATATGTTATCTATACTGATTGAATCTTTCATTATAAAATAAATCAATCAATAAAATTTTATGATAATTTTATGTTATGTTATAATAATGATAATGATATGTTATGATAATGATTATACTTTATATTTTGTATTTTTATAATTACTTAGAAAAGAAATTATTATATACAAAGTATGCTTTTATACAAAAGCAAAGATGTTATGTAAATATCTTATCTTATAATAAAATAAATTTAAATATATATATGTTTTTTAAGATAACATACTATAACATTAAGATTAAATATATCTATTAATAATAATAATAAATTATTATTATTATTATGATTTTTGTTTCTTATCTTATTATTTAATAAAAAAAATTTATGATAATTATAAATTATTTATTATTTATTATTATTTATTATTTTTATTTGTTATTATTAAAATTTTAACATTTTTTTTTTACCGCATTAAAAAATATATTTTTAATTTTTTCCATATTTTGTAAATTTCTTATTTTGTAATTTTTGGTTGTCTTTTTTTTTTTAATTTTTATTTTTATTTTTTTTAAAACATAAATTAAAAAAAAAATACACAGAAAAAATTAAATAAAAAAACACAGAAAAGTAAAAATAAAAAAAATACAGAAATTCAAATTTTATTAATCATTTTTTATTAGTGTTAATAAAATTTCTTTATTTTTTTTTTTTATTGTTTTAAAAATTTATTTTATTGGTTAAAATAAATTAATTCCAAATTTTTTCCAAGTTTTTTTCCAAGTTTTTTTTTTTTCTAATTTATATTAAATAATTATTTAATTAATAATAATAATAAGATTTATTTAATTTATTTATTTATTCATTTATTTATTTATTAATTATTTAATTATTACCAACAAAAAAAAAAAAATAAAATCAAATAAAATTAAATTAAATCGTTAAAATTATTAAATTAAATAAATGAATAATTTAATATTTTTAATAAATTTAAAATTATAAAATTAAAAAAACAAGAAAATGAAAAAAAAAAAACAAAAACCAATTCATTCTCATATTAATTAATAAAAGAAATAAAATAAAATAAAAAGTTAAAATAAATAATAAATTAGAAAAATAAATAAATAAATAAAAAATAAAGATGAGTAATAATAATAATAATGATGATGATGTATGTGTATCTGTGTGTATGTGTATTTTTTTTTTTTTCAAGTATAATAAATCTTTCATGTCATTTAAATTTAATTTAATTAAAAAGATAATTGATTTTTTTATTTATTGAAATTTTTGATATGCTATAAAACTTTAAAAATTTTAATATATATAATAATGATAAAAAAAACAAGAAAAAAAAATTTTTTTTTTGTTTAATGGTGTTAATATTAACTAATTTTTTTATTAAAAAAAATAAAAAAGAGTTAAAAATAATAAAAAAAAAAAACAAAGTGTGAGAAAAAATTTTTTAATTATAGAAGAATAAAAATTATATAAAATAAAATGAAATAAAACGATTATTTTAATATTTTAAAATTTTAAATTATAATAAAAAAGAATACTATTTAAAATGTAATGTATAAATTTTGCTTTTTTTTTTTTTTTTTTACATTAAAAAATGTTAAAAAAGAAATTAATTTCATTTGGATATTATAATAAATTTTTAAACTTATGAGTCATCAATATTACCAATATTTTATTTTATTTTATTTTTTTATTTTTTTTTCTTTATTACTAATATCATTAGTTATTAGTTAAGATTTATAAAAAAATATCTATATTTTAATCATCATTAGAGATACTTTATTATCATCATTATTAATATATAAATTATTACACTATAATAAAGATAATGATAATTAATGCAAAAATACTATAGTATACAAGTATTAACTTTTTTTTTTATTATTTTATCGCATTTTATTTTATTATTTTTTTTAAAAAATATCATATTAATATATATATATATATAAGTTTTAAAAATATTTATTCTTAATTTTTTTTTTTTTTACAAAAAAAAAAAAAAAAGTTTAACATATATATTACATATATATTAATATTATATATAAAATTAAGCTTTTTTAAATTTTAATTTTTTTTTATTTGTTAAAAAAAAAAAAAAAAAAGTAATGATAAAAAAAAAATAAATAAATAAATAAATAAAAATAAAAAATACTTTCATGTAGGTTTGTTATTATTTTTTTCATTTTTTTTTTAATTTATGTGCTGCAACTTTTTTTTTTATTAAATTACATTTTATTTTATTTTTATTTTTATTTTTTTTTATTTTTACTTTTATTTTATTTTATTTTATTATATAAAAATATATATACTTTTAATATTTAAATAGTTTATTAATTATAATTATAATTATAATTATAATTATAATTATTGTTATTGCCATTGTTATTGTTATTTTTTTTTAAATGTTATTTTTAATTAATATATATATATATATTTTATTTATTTATTTTTCCTTTTGAGTCAAAGTAGTTAATATTTTTTCTTTCTAATAAATTATTTTTATTAATTAATATATTTTATATAATATATAAAAAATATACTTTTTTTTTTACTTTATTGGCATTTTTTTTAACATATTCTATACAAATGAAAATAATATATAATATATATTATATTATATTATATTTATTTATTGGTATTTCTATTTTTTTTTTTTTAAGATTATTAGACTCTTTTTTATATGATAAATCATTTAGTATTATAAATATTTAATTTTTTTTTTAATGTATAAAAAAAAAGTATTCTAGTTTATTTATTATTATTATTATTTTTTAAATGAAATATAATTCTATAAATGTATTAACCAATTTTTATTATTATTTTAAATGAGAATTATATAACATTATTTTTTTATTATTTTTATTTTAAACTTTTTATTAAATTATTTAAAGTATTCATAGGAATAAATATTAATAATTCTATTTATTTTTTACTGCCAAGTAAAAAAAAACTTTTATTTTATTTTATTTTATTTTATTTTATTTTTAATATTATAAATCCTATAGATATAGTAATCCTAAATCTATTTTTTATTTTTTTTTTATATTATACTATTCTAGTAACGATAAATAAATCTTTGTAGGTAATTTGTGATTTATTATTTATAATTCTTTAAATGAAATGAACAGAATAAATACCAAATACTATATACCAAATACCAAATACCATATATATAATACATAATACATAATATATAAAATATATAATATATAAAATATATATTATTTTTTTTATCCATTAAATAAATTAATTATTTTATTTTTTATTTTTATTTATTTTTTTATTTTTTTTTTATTTTTTTTGTGTTTATTTTCAATATAGAAGCAAGGATTTTTCTTATTAAAAAAAAAAAAAAAAAATGAATTTTCTAATCAATAATTTTTTTATTTCCTTCTAAATTTCTTAATTTAGTATTATTAAAAAAAAAAATTTTTTTTTGTTAATAATAATTAATTAATTAATGAAAAAAATTTTTTTTTATTTTAATGAAAAATTTTGGTAGAAATATTGTGCCCAAAATTATTTATTATTTATTATTTATTATTTGTTATTGATTTTTTTTTTATTGATTTTTCCAATGAAACGAGAGTGAGAAAAAAAAAAAAGCTTGTATTATTATTTTTTTTAATTATTTAAATGAATATTCTATATATAATATTATATTCATTATACTTTTTCTTTTTTCTTTTTCTTTTTTTCTATCTAATAATAATAATTCATTTGTAGTAATAAGTTAAAAAAATAATTATTTTTTTTTTTTAATTTTTATTTATGAAATATATATTTAAATAATAAAATTTTTTTCATTTAGATTTTTTAATATTTGTATGAATTTTTTTTATTTTTTTGTTTTTCTTTCTTTTTTTTTTTTTTTTTATTTTCATTTTTATTTTGATTTATTATATTTTGATTTATTATTATTATTATTAGTTTATTTTTTAAGAAAATAAATAAAAAACAGGTTATAGTACTAACATAGTTATAACATTTT
>MCFG01000309.1:32500-85372 GCA_002104895.1 Anaeromyces robustus
TTTTTATTTATTTATTTTTTATTTTTTTTGACCGTTTTTTTTATTTATATTTATTTTAAATAAATAAATAAATAAACAAAAGTACAAAAATAAAATAAAAAAAATAGAAAATTTTTATTATGTAAAAATTTTAATTTTAATTTTAATTTTAATTTTATTTTATTTTTCTCTATTTTTATTTATTTATTTATTTATTAAATACTTATTTATTTATTTACTTTCTTAATAATCTTTTAATTCAAGTATTTTATTTTGTTTTATTATTTTTTAAATCAAGTATTTTTCATGTTTATCGTTTTAATTTATTTATTTATTAATTACAATAGTAAGAAATAAATCAAGAGAAAAGAAAAGAAAAATATTATTATTATTATTATTATTTATTATGGAATAAAAATTATTTTTTTTAATAGAATTATAGAATTAATGGATTTTTCTATTTTAAACTAAACTAAGCTAAAAAAAAAAATTAAACTAAATAATTATGCTAAACTAAAAAAAATTAAAAAAACTAAACTAAAAAAATAAAATCCTTTATATTGTAATTTTATTGTAATTTTATTGTAATTTTATTTTTTATTTTTATTTGTAACCTTTTTAAGTAAAAATTAATAAATAATTTAAGAAAAAAAAATTTATTTATTTATTTAATTAATTAATCAGTTATATAAATTTTCTTAGATTAGAGAAAGGGGAAAAAAATTCATTGAGAAAAAAAAAATTCATTGAAGAAAAAAAAATTATAAAATATAAAAAAAATTGGAATAAAAAAAAGAAGAGTTTTATTTTATAGAATATAAAAAATTATATTTCAAATAATAAAAATTATATTTTTTTTAAAATAAAAAAAAAAAAAGATTTTATTTTAACGGCAGTTGCTTTGCTTTTTAAACTTTAATTTAGAGGGTGGTAAAATAAAAATTAATGAATCTATGAATTTTTTTGAATTATTCTTTTTTTTTTTTTTTTTTGCATTAAATCATCAAAAATAAAATTTGTATGTATTTATATATTTATTTTTTAAGATAATAATAATAGATAATAATAGTTAATACTAATAGTAATAATAATATGAATAATAATAAAATAAATAAATGAATGAATACTTAATTAGTTAATTAATTAATTAATTAATCATAATAAATAAATAAATAAAATATTAAATTAAATAATTTTTTTTTTGTGTTGAAATTTCATTTTATGGCAGTATTTTATGCTTTATGATATACTATAAAAAGTTAAAATCTGGAAAAAAAAAATTAATGTATTGAATTTTCTTGTGCATTTTTTTTTTTATATTTATTTTCAATAATAATTTAATTAAAATTTATTTATTTATTTAAAAGTATATTTATTTATTCATTTATTTAATTGATTAATTATTTTTTTTTTGACATTTGTATTAAGCTATAGGATATATTAGGATAGGTATAACATATTATCATATATTATTAATATATATAATAATATATAATAAAAATTTTATTACGGTGTATGAATATATGTAGCATAAAATTTCTTACAAGTTTTTTAATATTAATATATTATAAATATATTATGAATATATTATGAATATATTATTAATATATTATGAATATATTGTGAATATATTTATGTGTCAGTCGTTTTCTATTATTTTTTATGCCAATATTTTAAAAAAGATAATGGATAATTAATAATTAATCCATTATCAAATAATATTAATATTTAAAATTTATCTTTAATAATAATAATTATCAAATAATAATAATAATAATAATAATAATTTTTGATTTTAATTCAAGGTATGACAAATCATATATTAAATATAAAGCAATTCTATAATATATTAATATATAACTTTAATATATGTCACAAACTATTATTAATATTATTATCAATATATTAATAATAAATGTGATAATTTAAATGACTATTTATTTATCTATTTATTAATATTATTTATAAAATCATTACTAATATATAAATAAATAAATAAATAAATAAATAAATAAATAAATTAAAAAAAAAATTTTTTTTATATAAATAAAGGTGAAAGTGACCACTTTTTTTTTAAAAAACAAGTTTTTAATTTTTTAGAAATTAAAAAATATTACTTTTCTTTATTATTTAAGCAAATATTTATTTATAAAAGAGAAAAAAAAAAAAAGAAATTAAATTAAATATAATAATAACAATTATATAAAATATTTAATATTATATTAGAACATTTTTTTATTTTATATACAACAATAAAATTTTTTTTTAATATATATATTATTTAATATAATATAATTTGTACCCTGAATGTTGAAATTATTCAATTTCGAAAAAACCAATTTAACTAATATTTATCAAAAACAAAACATTATTATCAGAGTTAAAAAACCTCCTTAAAATAATAATAATAATATATATTTTTTTAGAAATAAATACAAATTCAAACATACTTTTACTTAACACTTTTTTTTTTTAAAGTATTTATCTTATAATAATATTTTTAATTTAAGAAGAAATATAATATAAAGTTATTAAAAAATAATAACAATTTTTAGCTGTTAACAAAAACAAAAACAAAAACAAAAGCAAAATATTAATTATTAAAAACAATAACCGTTTAAAAAAAAAAAAGAAAAACTTTAGAAAAATTTTTTAATAATAATAATAATAATATTCAAAAATGATGTCATCAAGTTTTAGTACAGATTCTTCCTTTGGTGATTATTTGGTCTATGAAGCTACTTCTAAAATAAGGAAGAAGAAGCAAAATAGTAAAAGAGATTCTTATTCAAATTATAATACTTATAGTTCTTATAATACTTTTGTAAATTCATTATCTTCCTATTCTCATGAAAGTAAACCTACTTCTATTTATGATAGATATGATAAATATAAGAATGAAAAAAAAATGAAACGTCTTAGTAACTATAGTAATCTTAGTAATAATAATGGTGATTTTATTAATAATGAATTTGTTGGTGATAGTCATCAATATAATCAATATTTAAATGTTACTAATCAATTATTAAATCCAAATTATGATTCAGAAGCTACTGTTAGTTCTATTTCATCTCTAGCTTCATTATCCTCTTATTTATCTGTAGATTCTGTATCAACCGCTAGATCTAATAGATCAAGTAAATCAAAAAAAAGTGTTTCATTTTCCGATGAAATATTTTTTATTCCACCATCAGAAGTAGAAAAAGTGGAGAAAGAAAAAAAGAAGAATATATTTGAAAAAGAAATACATAAAATGGAAAAAATGATTATTAAAATAAAAGTAAAAGATGAAGATGATAGTAAAAATAAAAATAAAAATGAAAATGAAAATGAAAATGGAAATGAAAATAAAAATGAAAATGAAAATGAAAATGGAAATGAAAATGAAAATGAAAATGAAAATGAAGAAAGGGGATTGGGAAAAGAAGGAAAAGATAAAAGTAAAGAAAAAGGAAAAGATGAAAAGAAGAAATCATCCATGAAACGTTTATTAAAAAAATTAAATAAAAAGGATCATAAAGAAAATAAAGAAAATAAATAAATAAAAAAAAGTGTATAAAAATATAAATATAAATATAAATATAAATTTATATAAAAAAATATATATATATATTTAAATAAAGAAAATTATATATATATTATACCAGAAATTTATATTTTATATTTTATATTTATATTTAATTTTTGTATAATGTGATATGTATTATTTTTTTTTTTATTCTTCTTTTTGTAATCCTTATAACTTATTATAAATAATTCATAAATTATCTTTATTATATTTATTTGAAACTAAACGCATATTTTATATCAAAGTAAAAAAAAATAAATTGTTTTTTTTTTTTACTAATATTCTGATTATTTAAAATAAAGTAAATAAATAAAAAAAATAAACTAAAAAAAAAAAAAAAAGAACTTTTCAATTTTAAGTTAATGATATTATAAATTTATTTTATTTTATTTAATTGTATTTTATTTTAAATAGCCAGGATATGTATATTAATTTAAGTAAAACAAACAAACAAAAATTCAAACAAACTAACAAACTAACAAACAAATAAATTAATCAATTAATATATCAATATATATCAAAATATCATAATTATCCAATAATATTATTAAATAACGTTGAAGATTTAAAAGGGGAAAAAAAAAAGATTAAATAATAATCATAATAATAATCATAATTATAATCATAAGAATAATAATAATTAAAAAACAAAACAAAAACAAAACAAAACAAAACAAAAAAGATTATTATTAATTATTATTATTTAATTCTTTGTTTTTATTCGATTTAAAGGATTAAGATAAAAATAAAAATGAATAATTATGAAATTTATTTTTATTTTTATTTTAATTTTTTTTTTTTTTTATTTTAAAAAATTTTTTTTATTAATAAATAAATATTTAATTTTTTTTTTAATTATGTAAAAATTAATTTATGAAGATAAATAAAAAACAAAAAATAAAGAGCATAAATATAAACAAAATAAAACAATCCAAAACAAAAACAAAAAGTTCATGTGAAAAAAAAAATAACAAACAATAACAAAAAATATGAAAAAAAAATTATAAAAAAAAAAAAAAATAAAATCAAAATCTTCAAAATTTATTAAAAATTAAATAAATCTCTTAAAATTTTAACTAAATAACCAAATAAATAAAATCTATATTAAAAATTATTATAAATCTATCAAATATTCAATAAATATCTTAAATAACTAAATAAATTAAATAAATAAATCTATTAAAAATTAAATGAAAAGTTTAAATTATTAAATAAATACAATTATTAAAAATAACCATTATTATTATTTTGAAAAAAAACATATTTAAATTTTATTATATAACTGTAATAATAAATTAAAAATTCAAAAATTCAAAAAAAATAAAAAATTAAAAAAAATTAAAAAAAAAAAAAAATCTTTTTTATTTTTTTCTATTTTATTTTCCTTGTTAATATTATTTTGTGTGTGTGTGAAGTGTGTGAATTGAATTGAATTGACTTTGGAGATGATTTATGTTTATGTTGTTAATTTTTTGTGTATAAATTTTGTGTAAATTTTATTGTTTTTATTTTTATTTTTTTTACTTTATGTATTTTTTGTTACCCATTGACATAAAAATATTTTTAAATTAATTAATTTATTTATTAATTTATTAATTTATTTATTCATTTATTTAAAGATATTAATTTTATTTATTTATTAATTTATTTGCTCACTTATTTGATATTTTTTATTTTATATTTTTATTTTTAATTTACATCTACATTTACACATTTTTATTATTATTCATTATTATTTAATATAAATTGGATAACCCAGTTATAAAACTATGTTACGTTACAATGAAAAAAAAAAAATTATTAACTATTATTATTATTATTATTATTATTATTTAATTCATTGTTATTATTTTATTGTTATGTTGTTAATTTTTATTTTTATTTTATGTTATTTTACATGTATATATATATATATATATATATATAATTTTTTTTCTTAAAGTATGAATATAATTAATTAATCAATTAACTAAAAAATATTTTTTTAATTTTTTATTTTTTTAGATACACAAATATTTTTCTAAATAATATTTTTCATGTTTAAATGCTATAGATAATGATATTTCTCCTTTTTTATTTTTTATTTTTGTATTGGCTCCTTGTTCAATTAAATATTTTACAATTTTTTCATTTCCATTTTTACAGGCTTCAAATAATGCTGTTTCTCCATTCCAATTTTTCTTATTAATCTCTGCTCCATGTTCCACTAAATATTTTATTATCGTTTCATGGCCATTTTCACAAGCTATAAATAATGGTGTTTCTCCATTTCTATTTTCTTGATTAATATTCGCTCCATGTTCTATTAAACTTATTACTATCATTTCATATCCATTTTTACAAGCTTCAAATAATGGTGTTTTCCCTTCATTATTTTCTATATTTATATTGGCTCCATGTTCCATCAGATAATTAATAATCGTATTATTCTTTTTATGATTTGCTTGAATAAATGATTTAAATAATGCCGTTTCTCCATTCATATTTTTTTTATTAATCTCCGCTCCATGTTCAATTAAATATTTTACTATCGTTTCATGTCCATTTTCACAGGCTGCAAATAATGGGGTACAACCGATAAGATTTCCAAAATAATTTCCATACATAGGATTTCCATAGATATTTCCATAGATATTCCCTTGATGATCTTTAATTTTTTCAATAGGTTTATTAATATCGGATACTGCTCCTCCTCCTCCTTCTATTAAATATTTTACTATGGTTTCATATCCATTTTTACTTGCCAAATATAATAATGTTTCTCCTTTATTATTTACTTTATGAATATCTGCTCCTACTTCAATTAAATATTTTACTATATTTTTATAACCATGACTACATGCAGCAAATATAGGTGTTTCACCATACTTATTTTCTTTATTTAAATTAGCTCCATGTTCAATTAAATAATGAACAATGGTTTCATGACCATAATAACAAGCATAATATAATGGTATTTTTTGGTCAGAATCTTCTTTATTAATATCCATCCCTTGTTCTATTAAATATTGAACTAAATGTTTATTTCCTCTTTCACATACATTATTTAAATAAGAAATACTATCATTATTTCTGTAATAATTTATATTTCTATGAATTTCATATTTTTTAAAGGTATGATTTAATTCTCCTGTGGTGATAGGTATTTTATATTTATAATAGTTCAATAAATTTAAGATAAAATCATTATCAAAAAATTTAAAATGTTTAAAAATAATATCTAATAAGTCCACATTATTATCTTTAATTAAACCTTTTATTAAAGGTCTGGATATTTTTAAATAATTTGCACAATTTTCAACAATAAATTTTAACCTTTCACAAGTTAATAAATTATTACTAAATAGTTTAAAGATAATATCTTTATTATTATTATTAATATTATTATTATAATTATTCTTACTTTTATTCTTATCCTTATTCTTATTATTTTTTATATTATTATTATTATTATTATTATTATTATTATTATTATTATTTATTAAAGAATTTAATATTTCAATATTTTTATTATCGATAGCTTTTACATATAAATCAATTGGAATTTCAACATTAGGTTGATTGAAATCCTTTAGAAATTCTTCTATATTATTATAATTTAAATTTTTTGGAAATTCAACATTTGGATTTATTTTACTTTCATTTAAAATAGTATTCATATTTCATATATTATAAAAAAAATAAAATAAAAAGAAACTTTTTGTTTTTTTTTTTAAATAAAATTATAAAAAATTAATGTTTTTTTTTTTTTTTGTTTAAACAATAAATAAATGAAATTTTAAAATTTCAAAAGTAAAAAATTCAAAAATAAAAAAAAAAGAGAGCACTTTTTTTTCCTTTTTTATATTTAATTTATTTTATTAATTTATTAATTAAATTTTTTTTTTTTTTCATTCTTTTTATTCTTTTTTTTTTTTTTTTATTTTTATTTTTAAATTAAAAAATTGATAAATTAAATGCTTGAAAGATTTTTTTTTTTTTTTTTTATGTCATGTCATAATTTATAATTTAATATTTTTATTTATTTATTATCTATTTATCTGTTTATTCATTAATATCTTTATTTATCTAATAATTTATTTATTTCTTATTAATTTATTTATTTATTTATTATATTAAAAAAAAGAATAATTTAATAATATACAAAAAAAGTTAATTAATTAAAGTTTAATATTAATTAAAATTTACTATTAATTTTAATATAATCTTTTTTTTTTTTTTTTTTTTTTTTTTTTTTTTTTTTTTTTTTAAAATAATAATATTCAATTATTGATATTTATCCATCAATAAGGTTAATGACTATTTTCATATTATAAAATTTTACCATCCTTTCATGTTTTGAATAATTATCTTTCTCTCTGCTTACACACACCTACACCTTCAATATATTTATATAATTATATAATTATATATTTATTTTTATTTTAGTTATTAGTTATTAAGAATATCATAATATTGTAAAATAGAAATAAAAAATAAAAAAAAAACTATAACAATTATAAGATTTTTTTTTGTATAGTATTGTTGTATGTTGTATTAATATATATATATACATTTTATATCATATGACTACTTTTCTTTTTTTCTTAAGCTTGTTCTTATTCATTTTATGTAATTAACTAAATATTTTTTTTTTTTTTCATTTTTCGTGATTCTTTTTATCTTGGCTTATTTAATTTAAAAAAAAAAAAAGAAAATTAAGTTAAAATGTTTCCATTTTACCATTGTTTCACATGTTTAACAATAATAATTATGAATAAAAGTAACCTCCAACCTCTAAAAATGTTTATATTAAAAATATATATATACATATATATATATATATGTAATTATTATTTTTTAATATTATTATTATTATTATTATTATTATTAACTATTAAATACTTTACTTTACATATATCCTCATTTTTTAAATATAATAATTAATGGTTATTTACCCTTTATAATCTTTTTTTCTTTTGTTTTATTTATAGGTGTTTTTTTATTTTTTTTTTTTAATACATAAGTAAATTAAATATAAATGCACTACCAAAAAAAAAATTTAAAAATTATAAAATCTAAAAATTATAAAAAAAAAACAATATCTAATAAATCAATATTTATTTTCATTGATTAATTTTTTTATTCATAGGGACAGGATGGATATATTTAAATCTTCAATATATCTTTGCAACTTTAAAAATTTTAATCTTTTATAAATTAGTAAAATTTTATGGAATATTTTAAATACAATATCTTTTTTTTTTATTATAGATTTTACTATCTTAATAAATAGATATTTTTGTTATTGATCGTTTCAACAATATGATTTAATTAAAATATAAATTATATATATATTATATTATTTAATTTTTGATCAGGATAAAAAAGTATTTCATTTCATTTAAAATAAATAGTTTTAATAAAAATTGTAAAAATAAAAGGTTATTATTAAAATTTGTATATATATACTAAATTTTAATATTTCATTATTAAATTTAGTAAAGCAGTTGCTTCATTACCTCTTATTTTTTATTATTAAAATTAAATATTTTGTAAATAAGTAATTTTTTTTTTAAAAAAAATTCTTTATTTAATATTTCAAATTTTTTAAATAAAAAGAAGAAAAAAAAAATTAGATTTTTAGAAAAATTTTCACATATTTTGTCGTTTCATATACTAAGTTAACTAATATTTAAATGGTTACATCATATCTTTTTTTTTTTTTTTTTTTTTTTTTTTTTTTTTTTTTTTTTTTTTTTTACCTATTATCCATCATTTTCACAAATCTCAAATCTTTCTTGATAATCAAATGATAATAATCATAACTTTATAAAAAATATTATTAATGTTGAATTGTCACAATAATTTTTAATAATATATATTTTAAAAGTTAGAAAGTTAAAATTTAGCATGTTATTTATATACATATATATATATATATATATTATGTTTATTTGTTATACCTGTAAGTATATATTTTAATTTTCATGATATTCATAAAAAAAACAAATATTATTGAATAAATAAATAAATAAATAAATAAATAAATAAATAAATAAATAAATAAATAAATAAATAAATAAATAATAAATAAATAAATAATAAATAAATAATAAATAATAAATAAATAAATAAATAAATAAATAAATAAATAAATAAATGAATAAATAAATAAATGAATAAATAAATTAATATATTAATGAGTGTTAATATTATATATTAATCAATTAAAAAATATACATAAAATAAAATAAAAAATAAAAAAAAAGTTTAAAAAAAATTTTTTTTAATATTTTATTCGTTTTATATAAAAATATATATAAAATGAAATTAGAATGAAATTCATTTTTAATTTTTGAAATTCAAATTAGAAAACTTATATAGAGAAAAAAAAAAAAAAAAGGAGAGATAAAAAAAGAAGAGAAAGAAAGAAAATATTTCAGCATTAAATATTTATTTTATTTCAAACATTTTAAAAATATAAATCAACTTTTAATATATTTATATTCAATAATAATAATAATAGTAATAATATATTAGGAATTCTATATAGGAAATTTATTATATATATATATATAAATATTTTATTTGTTAGACACTGAATTTTTGAATTTTATTTTTGAATAATATTATATATCCTAATATATAATATTATTCAAAAATAAAATTAATATATATGACTTACATTTATAAATTGTATAAAAAATAAAAAATTTACTCTTGAGATTTCATTTCTTTTTTAATATATATATATATTTAATAGAATATATTATATATAATAAGTATATATATAATATATAGATAAGAAAAAAAAAAAAAAAAAAATTAAATTACAATATTTGAATTACATTACTTATTAAAAAAAATAATGGAAAAAAGACAAAGAAAAAATAGTAGTAATACAATGCATTGTCCAATATGTCAAGAAACTATATCTAAAACTACAATAAAATCTCATTTTACTCATCACTGGAATAATATTAATTCAAATATAAATGAAAAGTCGTCAGAATGGTTAGTCGAGACTCGAAAGAAAAATAGAAAAGCAGCTGTAGCTGCCATGAAAAAATTTGCTTCTAAAAAAGATTTTTTGGAGGATGACTATGAAAGAGTATTATTATATAACATTATTAATTATTAATTACTTTATTAATTATTATTATTTTTAATTATTTAACTATTAATATTAATTATTATTATTATTACTATTAAATATTATCATTATCATTATTTTAATTGAAATTTTACTTTGTAATTCATGAAAAAAATTTTTTTATTATTTTATTTTAAAATATATATATATATATTATATAATAACTTGTCTCTCTTTCTGTTATATATTCTATTATTTTTTTTTTACTTTCTTTTCAATATAATATAATATATATATATATATTTTAGTTACTGTCTCGAGTGAAAAATAATAGAATTTCAAGAATTAATATTTTAAGAGGTTTTATAAAATATATTTTATTAATTATATATATTATATATTATAATTTCATTTTTAAAAAAAGAATGAATTTCTTTTTTTTTTTTTTTACTTATTGATGTATTATTCATTTATATATATAAAATAAGAAATAATAATAAAAGAAAATATTGTTATTAATATAAAATAAAAATGTTATTTCTTATTATATTATATTTTATTTAAAAAAAAGAAAAGACAAAAAGAAAAAATAAAAAAAGTGATATAGATAATATTTTAGGTATTTATAATTTATAATATATATTTTAAATAATATATATTTTAAAATATTTTTGAAATAATGACATATTGCTAATTATAAAATGATAATTAAAAAATATATAATAAATTCTTTATTTCCATTTTTTATATATATTTTTTACATAATTATATTATTTTATATTATATATTATATATATGTTTAATATATGACTTATATAGATGATTATAATAATAGTCAAATACCGTCTACATGTTTTATGTGTGGTACCGTGCTTTATGGTTCCTTAGATCAAATTAATTTACATATAGATCGTTGTCTACAACAACAACAACAACTTGAAGAAAATCAATTAGAATTAATATCACCTTCGAATACCACTTGTGGTTTAACCACTAATACTAATAATACTACGGATACTCATAATGATTATGAAAAAAATACCCCTCTTGTAAATGAAAAAAAAAATATAATTTTTTTTCTATTTATTTATTTATTTAGTTTTTTTATATATATTTATTATTCAATATTATTTATTACTTATTATTTATTATTTATTACAGTTTATTATTATTATTATTATTATTATTATTATTATTATTATTATTATTATTATTATAATAATAATAATATCTTTTATTTCTTTTATTATTTTAGAAAAAAAAATTCATTAAAATACAATGAATTTTCTTTATATTTTTAAATATTTTTAAAGTTGGTTTTATTTATTTGTTTTATTTATTTGTTTTATATATATTTGTTATATATATGTTTTTTTTATAATTTGATTAACTCATCCATCCATCCATCCATCTTTTTATTAATATTTAATTTTAATTAATTTTTTTTTTGTTTTTTTTTTTTTTTTTAGTTTTTCTTATATATATATTATATATATTTTTATTATATATTATAATTTTTTTATTTTTTGTATATTAAATATATATATTTTATATATTGATTTATTTCATTTAAAAAAAAAAATTTTTTTTTATATTATAAAATTATTAATTTTAAATAAAATAATTTTTCTTTTTAATTTTGTTATATATATGTAATATATATATTTATGGATATAGAAAAAATCTAAAAGTTTTGATGAATATACCTGGGCTGGTCAAACAAGAATACGAGCCACGTCATTACATGAAGGAAGTTTTTCAGGTAACACACACAAAAAAAAAGATAAATGAAATAAGAAATAAAATACAATTTTTAATATAATATCTATTATTACTAATTATAAATATATATATATAAATATATATATAATTTAAAAAAAAAAAAAAAATAAAGATTTTGCTTCAAATCCTATAGGAAAATCAAAAGTAGAAGATGATACAGATATTGAATTAAATGTTGAAGATGATGAAACTGAAATCTATGGTCAGAAACAATATCCTTTTTAAATATATATAAATATAATTTTTGATGTTTTTTTTTTTTTTTTTTTTTTTTTAGAGAGAGTTAAAATCTAAAATATAAATCATATAAAATGAATATTTATAGTTGAGATTTTGTTTTTTGTTTTTGTTTTAATCTTTAATTTTTATATTTTATTTTTTTTTTTTTTAAAAAAAATACATATGGAGAGCATAATATAGTACAATTAAAAATAGAAAATACTAAAAAATTGGAAGAAGAAAATAATAAAAATAATACTACTGCTTCTCCAAGAAAGAAAAGGTAAAGAAAAGAAAAAAATGATTTTATATTATTAATATTATTAATAATATTAATTATTATTGATAAATGGCCTTTTTTTTATTTATTATTTTTGCTTTTATTAATATTTAATAAATATTGCTGAAAATATTTATTATTAAGTTCTATCATTAGAATTACGATACCAAAAAATTTAATAAAAAATAGTCAAAAAAATAATGATTCACAAAAAGAAAATAAAGAAAAGGAACAAAAACAAGAAGATCATTATAAGAAACCACAAGTATTCATAGAAGAAAGAAAAGATGATAAAAGTTTAATTATTGATGCCTTAAGAGAAAAAATAAGAGAAATGGTAATTATAATAAAAAAAACTCAAAAAAAAAAAAAAAAAAAAAAAAAAAAGAAATACTTTATATATATTAATTAATTTTAAAACTTTTCTATTTAATAATGTTTTAATATAATATATATAATTATTTATATGATTTAATTAAAATACATAATACATATTTTTTTAAACTACATAATAATAATAATAATAATACTTTATAAATAAATATTTTTTTTTTTTTTTTTGCCTTTATATAATATAATATATATATGTATGAATGTATGTTTGTATAAAGGAAAAACAACAAAAAGATGTAAATAAATGTTTAATCTGTTTAGAACCTTTTGTTAATCCAGTTACTTCCATTAATTGTTGGCATGTTTTTTGTGAAAAATGTTGGTTACAAACTTTAGGGGCTAAACGTCTTTGTCCTCAATGTCAAATTATCACTGGTCCTGGTGATTTAAGAAGAATTTATTTATAGAAAAAACTAAAAAAAAAAAATAAAATATAAAAATATAAACCTATAAACTAAATATATATATATAAATATATATATATGTATAATTTTTAATTTATAATTTATAATATTTATTTAAACATTTAAATAAGCATGCATGTTATTAATTACATTTAAATATATACAAATGTTATAAAAATTTTTATTTAATTCAATCATATATATATATAAAATAAAAAAACTATAGATGTATATCAATCTAGATTTATAAAATAAATATATATAATTAAATATTAATATTTAAAAAAAAAAAAATAATAATAATAAATATATTAATTTAGACATATAATATTTATATTCAATGTATAATAAATGTATATTTAAAACTTTTTTTCTTTTTTCTTTTTTTTTCATATTCTACGTCTTTGTCTTTTTGATGCTGGTAGGGATGAATGATTCAATCCATTATTTTTTAGAATTTTTCTATTATTATTACTACTACTATTACTATTATCATTGTCATTATTATTGTTATTATTATTGGTATCATTAGGTAAAAGATGAATTTTTCTTTTAGTATTGTGATTTCTTTGATTATAACTAAGAATATTACTATTTTTATTTGAATTTGTAGTTATACTATCTTTATGATTCATTAAGGGTATAGGTTGATTATAAAAATTCATTAAATTTGGTTTATTTTTTTTCTTATTCATATTATCCTCTTCTTCCTTTTTCGGAGCTAAATTCTGTTTTGCCTGTTTATTATTTAAATAATAATTTATATATATATATATAAATATATATATATTTTTTATTTTATTTAATATATAATATATAATATATATGAAAATATATTAATTATAGATATTTTTACATTCATTTCATGTATATTAATAGATTTTTTGAAATATTATTTATTTAATTATTAATATATAAATTAAAAATATTATATCTAATTTATTCAAAATATAATTAATTATTTACCAAAGATTCTAATCTTTTAAATACACTTTGTATTCTATCTTCCATTTTTAAACGTATATCATCCTCAGTTTCGGATTCCGGTGAATATTCTACTTTTAAAGGACTACCATAAAAAACATATTTATTCAATTTTCTTCTTGCTATTCTTTTTTAAATAAAGATAAAAATATAAGAAATAAAAAAAAAGAATAATAAAATTAAAATTATTATTATTATTATTATTTTTTTTAACTATGAAGAAATTTCTAAAATTTCATTTATAATATTATATATATATATATATAAATTTAAAGAATAATAAAAATAATATATATATTAATTATTATTATTATTATTTATACCTTGCTTGACTAATATTTTTAAATTTTATCCAATAAGTATCAAAATAACTTGTTGTATTATCATGTTCATCAAGAAAACGATATCTTTTAAAAAAAAAAAATACATTAATTTAAAATTTTATAAAATAGGATAATAAGAAAAAAAAAAGTTATTATTTTTTATTTTATTTAAATATTTTTTTATATAAAGAAAAAAAAAATATATATATATATATAATACTACTATTATTACTCTTCAATTGGTCCATATAATGCGAAAAGTTCTATTAATTCTTTTGTAATTCCCAATGTTGGAACATTGGATACAATTAAATATCTTAAAATAATAATTATTAAATTGATAAAATAATAATTATTAAATTATTCTCTTTCTAAATTAAAAAAAAAAAGAAAACTATTTATAGACGATATTATGCTTATATATATATATTTTAAAAATTACCTTGATTCCTGTACTATAGTATAAACTAATACAATAAAATATAATAAAATATATATGTTAAAAATATATAAATTTTTAATTTTTTTTATATTATATTTCTAAAATATATCGTTATAAATATAAAACATTTATTAAAATGTTGAAAAAAAAAGGAATAATTATAATACCTTTAACTGCTGTTGGATTATTTCCTTTTCTATATTCTTTTCTATTATTACTTACTTCTGAGGAAGTTGTGGTATCAATGGTAATATTATTTAATACATTATTATCATTATTTGTGGATTCTTTCGTATTAATATCAGTCATTTTATTATTATTTTTATTATTCTATTCATATTATTAAATAGGTAAACATTTTTTATGACTATTTTTTTTATTTTACTTATTATTATTTTTTTCTTTTTTATTTTTTTTTTTAATCTATTTCTAATTTTTTATAAAAGTATTTTTTTTTTGAAATGATTTCATTTCTATTTTTTATATAAATAATTTATAATAATGTTACAAAACAAAGAAATTAAATTAAATTAATATATATGTCAAAGAAAATTGAAATTAATTTAATTATTTTGTTATTATTAAATAATGTTCATTGTATTTGAAATACATTAATTTATTATTGTTATATTTATTTTATTTTATTTTTTTTGGTATTAGCCACAATTAGTATAAAATGAATGAAAATAAAAAAAATATTTAATTATTTAAAATAAAAAAGTTTATTATTAAAAAACCTATATTTATAAAACTGTTTTTTTTAAATTATCAATTAAACAATAGATTAAGAGTCTAATATTTAATTATTTGAAAACAAAATAAATGTTGCTCATTACATTATTTCGGATGAACAAGATTAAAGAATTATATGACAACCAAAAAAAAACTTAGGATATTACTTATTATATTAACAGATTGGATACTTTAAAAACAAAGAACCTAGATGATAGCTTTGAAATAATCAATAAAATTGAAGAAAACTTTTCAATATTCTTGATGAAAATGGTTATAAATTAGGAACTTTGGTAAAAAAACTATAGGTATATTTACTGTACGTTACCAAAAGAACGACAAATCAAGATTTAACTCTTAATCCAGATATAGAATTTTCGAAATTTGTGGAAGAAGCAAAAAAAAAAAAAAATAATAAATGTTTTGGAATATTATTCAGGAAAATCATATGAAAAAAATTTAAAAAACAATAAAATTGAAGATTTGATGGACATAGATTACATATTGAAACCAAAAAAAAAAAAAAAAAAAAAAAAAAAAAAAAAAAAAAAAATGAATTATTCAAAAATAAAAATTAAAAGAGAAGAAAACTATTGTTATATTTGTGAAATGAAAGAACACACAACAGATAGATACGAATTTAATTCTAAGGTTCGTAAAGAAAGAAAAAGAAATAAAATTTAAGGAAAAAGTAGAAATAAAAATCGATGGAATAAAAAAAAAGGAAAGTAACTGAATGTTCAGAATATATAACAAATGATAATCTATTGAATACTTAAGCCACAATTAGTACAAAGACGAATGTAATTTTCAAAATTTTCAAAATTTAATAATAAAATACTTTTATTTTATGGTAACTACAAAGTTTATTACGTTTTATAATTTATCAAATTAAAAGAAAAAAAAAAAAAGTTAAAAACTTTTTAATTATTTTTTTAAATTTAAAGTAAACCCTTTTATTTATTTATAATAATTAATATATAAATAAATAATGAATAAATATATAATACATTTAAATTAAATGGATAATCCAAAATAAAATAAATGAATGAATAAACAGAAAATTATTATAAATTATAAACTAAACCATTTTTTTTAAAAAAAAACTCTTTATTGAATTATATTTAATAATCGTAATAAAAATTGGAAAAAAATAAGAAAAAAGAAAAAAAAAGAAATAATATATATATAAAGAAAATTAAACATCATATATTAAAATATTAAATATTGGAGGGTATAATAATTAGCTTTTTTTTTTTTTTATTGTTTCAATGACCCTTTTTATTATTTTACATTCAAAATAATATTTAAATATTTTTCTATATATTTTCTATATAATAACTTTTTTTCAAAAAACATATATTTGAAACAAAAGTTTAATCTTAAATGACATATTTCACTAATATATATCTTTATTTTTTTGTATTAAAAAAGTAAGGATAAGGATCAAAAATGAATATTAAATAAATAAATAATTAATTTTTTTATAAGTGTAATAAATTAATGGAGGTTGATAATAAATGAATGAATTAATAAATAAATAATTTTTTCCATTAAAATTGACTAAAACGTATAAAATAATAGTTATATTAATTATTTTTATATAATAAAAATCTTAAATTTACCGTAGTCATTAATTAATAGATCATTTTTAAATAAATTATTGTAATATAATTTTTTATTTTTGTTAAAAAATAAAGATAATGATATTAAAAATATTACTATTTTCATTAGGCAAATTTAAGAAAAAAATCAAGACTTATAAATAATAAATGCCATATAATAGAAAATTTATAAATAAGAATGATTTAAACTTTTTTTTTTTTTATCCAAAATATATTGGTAAATTAAAAAAATTATAGATTTTTAAATTATTTGAGATATTTTAAAAGTATATTTTAGCATATCAATTTTTCTATATTATTGGCTATTCTTTTAATTTTTATTTAAACCATGACATCTTTTAAAATAGTTTAAAAATATTAGATATTTTTTAGTTAATAACTTAATAATATTTTTTAGAGTTTTTTTTCAGTATTATTATTATTATTTAAGATAAAGTCATATTATTATTATTATTATTATTATTATTATAAGTAAAAAAAAATAAAATAATTATGAATTTGTTATATTTTATTATAAAAAGTTTTTTTATATATATTAATTTTTATAAATTTTTGATTTTTTACTTTTTGGTAGTTTTTGGGTTACACTTAATTAATTTAATTTTTAATTAAATTATTATAATATATTATACTATATTATAATATATTGAATATAATTCTTTATACTAATGGCATTATAAGTAATAGATAGAAAAATAAGACTTTTTTTTATTTTTTATTATTTTAATTATATATAATTATAATAATAATTAATCATTAATCATTATAATAATTTTATAATTAATAATTAATAATTATTATTTGTTATTACTAAATATTCAATGATATATAATTAATAGTTGTAGTTTATAATAGTGTAGTTTATTTAAGTAATATTTCTAAATTATCATTCATTTATTTTCATTAATTTGCTTATTTTCAATATAAAATTATATATTTATCAAATGATATATAGCTTTAATGATTATCTTTTTAAAGTTTTTTTTTATATTAATATAAATTCTTTATTAAAAATCTAAAATAAAAATAATTATAAAAATAAAAATATTGTTGTTGTTGTTAGAATTAAGAATTTTTAATATAAAAATTAATTGTTCAAAGCAAAATCTTTCTGTTATTTCTTTTTTTTTACTTTTATGGTATAAAGGTATTATACATTAAATCTTTTTTTTTTTTTTTTTTATATTAAAATTAATTTATTTATTAAATAAAAATAAATAAAAAATTTTTTTTTAAAATATTTTATTTTAATATATGTTGATGACTGACTTCTTTTCTTATTTTATTAATACATATTATAATTATAATTATAATTATATCTTGAATAGAATAATTGTTTGTTGTTTAAATATCAAAAAAGTTATTATATAATATAATTGAAAATAAATAGTTAGATAATTAATACTACTACTAATAATAATAATAATAATAATATAAAAAGAAAGTGTAATAATTTATGTAGGAATTTTTTTTTTCTTTTTTAAATTTTATATTTTTAATTTAAATGTCTATATATTATGATTTAATTTATAATAATATATAGGTTAAATTAAATCATTTATTATATATTAACTTTAATATATATATTATTTATTATTTTACTGTTCGTTTTTTTTTTTTAAGTTTTTTTTTTTCTTCTTCTGTTTTATAAATAATATTTTGTTTTTTTTTTATTATTATTTTTTATTTATTATTCTTTATAATAATCAAATTTATTTATATAGAATTATATATACTAATATGTTATTGAATATATTCTTAAATATATTATAAATATAATATGTAATAACCTACAACAAAAAACATAATTTACTAAGTATTTTTTTTTAATATGAAAAAATAATACAAAAGTAAGAAAAGCTTTCATGTTTATATAGTAAATATAAATATAAATATAAATATTTATTTTTTTTTTCTAAAGCTTTTATTCACTCTATGCATATTACAACTACATTATAAATTTTATTATATTTTATAAGGGTATATAAAACAAAACAAATTCATAATTAAAAAAAGAAAAACAAACAAAAATATAAATAATTATATATACTTATTTGTATTATATTTTCAAATATATAAATTTATTTTTAATAAATATTTATATTAACATTTCATTAAAATCAAGACAATAATAATATTCGAGTATTATATATATATATATATAAAAATCAATGATTATAAATTCATTAAAAAAATATAAATAAATAAAGAGTAAAGAGAATTATTTTTTTTTTACAGTGATATATTGTTCCAGTAATATATATATATATGTTTTAATTATATAATTGTTTATATACTGCTCGATATTTTTTAAAAAATTATTTTTTATTCATTAATATATATATATTTATATAAAATTAATAAATAATAAATTCAAAAAGTAAAAAATAGAAATGTTAATTGATAATCAAGTATAAAAGAAATACCAATAAATAAATTTTTGGAAGTTTGAAATTATTATCACATCAATATATGTTTTTATTTAAATATAAGACAATATTAAAATAATATTAAAACATTTAAACATTTTAAATATACTCAATCTATGTTTTATTTATAGTAGTTAAATTCATTTATTTTAATTTACAAATTATTTTTTATTCTATTATTTCATTTTATTATTAATATAATATTAATATTATGTTGACAAAAAAATAAATATTTATTTTTTATATTTCATTATTAATATTAAATTTTAAAATATATAATAAGATATTAATTTATTTTATTTTTATTTTTTTTTTATATTTTATATATAGTTTATAAAAATATATACAGATATATCTAAGAAAAAAGAAAGGAATAAAATTTCAATATTTATTTTATCTTTTCTTTTCTCTCTTTTATTTCTTTTCCCTTTGTTCTCTTCTTTAATTCATATATTTATATGATATATACCATATATAGAGACAAAAGAGAATCTTCTTTCAATTTTAATTTAATATTTATTTAATTATAAAATTATATACATATATTAAACGAAAGATACAAGAGAAATTGAAAAAAAGAAAGAAAAAAAGACAATAACAAACAAATAAATAAATAATTAGAAAATAAATAAATAAATAGAGAATAAATAAATAAATAGCTTAGAAAAGAAAAATAGAATAATAAAATAAAAATAACAATAATAACAAATAAATAAATTAGAAAAAAAAAAAAAAGGAAAAACAAAAATAAAAACAATAACAATAATAATATCAAACAATTAAATTAAAAAAAAATAAAAAAAAAAAAAAAAAACAGAATAAAAACAACTTAATAATAATAATAATAATAATAATAATAATAATAATAATAATAATAAAATCATAAATAATATAACTATCATTATATAAATACAATTATTTAATAATATAACAAAAATGAGAGCAGCAGGAGGTCAAATGGTAATAATAACTAATAATACTACTACTATTAATAATAATATTAATAATGATAATAAAATAATGATAATAACAATAATATATATATATATTTTTATAATATTATTATATATAATTTAATATAATATAATATAATATAATATATTTTAATATATTTTTATTTATTATAATTCAATGAATAATAATAATAACAAATTATATAATGATATAATAATGAAATATCTATGCTAATAAATTTCAATGAAAATAATTATATATTAAATTTAAACAAAATTCAATAATTATAAATTTTTAAAAAAAATAGAAAAAAGGTAGATGTTTTTGCTGTGATAGTTTATTACAATATCCAGCTGATGTAACTTGCTTTAGATGTACGGTTTGTGATACTATTAATGATATTACGCCTGCTTCCCAAGTAAAAGAAAGTAAATATATAAATAATTTTTTGAATTCATATTATATAATAATAAAAAAAAAGAGAACATTATTATATATAAGTATATATTTAAAATAATAATATTATTAATATTTTCAATATATATATATATTTTTTTTTTAATTTGTATCTATAATAGATAGTGTTTTGTCGGTTGAAACATTGAGTATGTTAAGTGAAATGGGAAATATAGCTATTTTTTTGGAATATATTAATTGCTATTTTTCAAGATTTTGTAATTTGAACTCAAGTTTTAAGGTTAATATTAAATAATAAAATAATATAAATAAATAAATAAATAAGTAAATAAATAAATAAATAAATAAATAAATAAATAAATAAATAAATAAATAAATATAAATATAAATATATATATATAAATATATATCATATAATTATTATAATTAATAATAATTAAAGTAATAAAAATAAATCAATAAATAAAAATAAATCAATAAAATTATATGTATATCATATCGAAATTAACTCAATATTTATTTAATATATGTATTTAAAATATTATAATATTTTTAAATATAGAAATCAGGAGAATCTGACCCATATGCTATTGATTATGATGAATTAAAGAGGACTTATGATTATATTGAATTATTAGTAAGTGATATTTTTATTTTATATAGTATATATATAGTATATACATCTATATATGTATATATATATTTTTTATTGATATATATCATTAATAAATTAATTAATAAATGATAAATATGAAAATTTTTTTATTATGTTAGGATAATGCAGCTGTTACAAAAGAAGTTATGTCTGATTTAGTAACTGTGTTAAAAAGACCAGGAAGAAGACTTCAAAATATTGGTGATATTCGTTTTTTATTGATAATATTTGAGGTAAAAAAAAAAAAAAACGAAAAAAAAAAAATATTTAAAAAGATATTTTTATTATAATAAATTTTAAATTAAATTATTAATTATATGTAATATTCATATATATATATATATTTAATATTAAATATTAGTGTCCTTTATTATTCCACAATGGTACAAAAGAAGAAAAACTTAGAAATCATGAAATATTGAAAAGATTATTCGGTTTAATATCGTGTTTATCTAATAATTTACATAAATATATGGTTTCAGTATTTACACTGTAAATTGAAGATAACTTTTTTTTTTTATTTTTAATAATTTTAATTTATTAGTAGAGAAAAAAAGAATTTTTTTTATATTTATTATTTATATTAATATATATGTAATATTTTATGTTTATATATGTATATATATATTTTTTGTGAAATATAGGTATTCAGAAGAAAATTTTAAAAAGAAAATAGAATTGGTAAATCACTTTATATCATATCGTTTAATGGAATTTGAAGATATGTATAAAATGTATCCAAGTGACTGGTCAATAAAAGCAGCAGCAAGAATTATGGCTTTACTTTGTAAATAGTTTTTTTTAATTAATTTTTTTATTAATTATTTTTAAATTTTTTCATTTATTTTTTTTAAATTTTAATTTATATTATAATTATATTTCATTTTAATGGATTTATTCTTTTTAATATTTATTATTATATTATAATTGTATTTTATATTTTATATATCATTTATCATTATATTTATTTACATTATGATTTTGGTATATTTATTTAATTATTAAAATGATTATAAATAGATGCAGCAAATAATATGCGTTCACCAAGTGTACCGATATCCGAATTTTATAATATGGCTGTCGATTTAATTGATATTAGTGGAGATTATAATAACTGGCAGAACGTTCAACCGTATGTTTTTTTTTTTTATATATATAATTCTGTTATTATTTAATTATCTATTATTATTTATTAAATTATATAAAAATAAATAATAATAATAATAATAAATATATATATATATATTTTAATTGATTTATAAATAATATTATATATAATTTATATAGATGTTTCTCTTTTTGTCAATACCCATGTTTAATTTCATTAGGACAAAAAATTAATGTAAAAATTTTTTATTTTATATATATATATATATATATATATATATATATATATATAATTTATAAAATTAATATAAATAAAATAAACTGAATATATTTTTTTTTATTAATATAAAATAATATAATATAATATAATTAATTATTATTATTATTATAAATATTTTTTATATAATTTTTATAATATATAATATATTCATGTACACCTATATTAGATTTTAAGAATGGAATCAAAACAATATTTATCAACAATTCTTCATAATAACATATCAAGAAATATACCAGTAAATCCATATTTTAGTATCCAAATTAGAAGAGATCATTTAATTAAAGATTCATTAGATCAAATTCAACTTGCACTGAAAAATGGTGTAGATATGAAAAAGCGATTAAATGTAAAATTTATTGGTGAAGCAGGGGTAGATGCTGGTGGTCTTAGAAAGGAATGGCTATTCCTTTTAGTAAAGGAACTTTTTGAACCAAAATATGGAATGTTTAAATTTGATGAAATATCTGGATTATGTTGGTTTAGTCCTACATCATTTGAAAATGAAAATCAATATAAACTTTTAGGTATTATTATTGGTTTAGCCATTTATAATAATATTATTTTAGATATCCGATTACCTTTAGCATGTTATAAACGTTTACTTAATTATAATTGTAACTTGGAAGACTTAAGAGAAATACATCCTCAACTTGCTCGTAGTTTTGATGAAATGTTAAAATATGAAAATGATGATATGGAAGATATATTTTGTATGAATTTTGTAGCTACTTATTCTGAATTTGGTAAAGCTGTTCAAGTACCGTTAATTGAAAATGGTGAAGATATATTAGTTAATAAAAGTAATAGAAAAGAATTTATTGATCGATATATTGCTTGGTTCTTTGTCGAATCTGTTGATAGAAAGTTTGATGTAAGTATTTATTTATTTATTTTTTTTTTAAATAAATAGAAAAGAAAAGAAAAAAAAATTTATAGATAATATCATTTATATAATATATTATAATAACATTTATAATGTTTTATATATATATATATATAAAATAAAAAAATAATAATTTAATAATAATAAGGCATTTAAAGAAGGATTTAATTTATTATGTTCAGGGAACTTATTATCATTATGTAGACCTGAAGAAATTCAGGTAAAAAGAAAAAAAAAAAATAATAATTATTTAATATATACTTATTAAACAATATAATATAGTCTAATATAATATAAAAAAATGTTAATTCAAAAAATTAATTTTTAATTTAATATATAACAAATAAATACATATAATATAGAGTATGATTCTTGGTGAAGAAGAAATTGATATAGATCGTCTTAGAGGCATTACAACATATAAAAAGTAAATATATTACTATATTTATTTATTTTTATTTTTAATTTTTTTTATTACTTTTTTAAATATATATAATTTTTTAAAATTATAATATATTAAAAAAAAAAAAAATAATATAATAATAAAAAAATTTATATAATCTTTTTTTTTTTTTTTTTTTATTATTTTATTTATATTTATAGATGTGATGCAGATACTCAAGTTGTTAAATGGTTCTGGGAAATTGTTGGCCAATATAATGAAGAAATGAAGAAAAAGTTAATGATATTTGTTACTGGTTCTGATCGTATATGTCCTACTGGTATAGAGGTAAAAAATTAAATAAATCAAAAAATATATATAATATATTTTTTTTTTTAAAAAAAAAAAAAAAAGATTTATTTATTAATTTTTCAATATTTAATTTATCAATTGATATTTTAATAATCTTTATTTTATATATTAATTAATATATAAATATTTAACTTTTTTTTTTTTTTTCTTTTTTTTATATATTATTTATATAGGATATGAAATTTACAATAACATTCTATGAAAATGAAATAGGCAAAGATTATTTACCACAAACACATACATGTTTTAATGAAATTCTATTATTTAATTATGTATCTAAAGAATCTCTTGGTGATAAACTAAGAAAAGCTATGTATTATAGTGAAGGATTTGGCATTAAATAAGCGAATTCTATTATTTGTTAAACACTACTACCATTATTAATTATTTCTTTCTTTATATCTATTCATCTATATCTTTTTTTATTTTTTATTTAAAAAAAATTTTTTTTTATTATCTAATTTTTTCTTTAGTTAATTTTTTATATAATAAAGTAAAAAATAGAATAGTAATAATAATAATAATAATAATAATAATAATAATTATAATAATAATAATTATAATATACTATTATAACTTTTTAAATCTCATAATAATATTAATTATACATTTTTATATTTACAAAACAAAACAACAAAACAAAAACAAAAACAAAACAAAACAAAACAAAAAAAAAAAAAAAAAAAGATATATATTTATTATATATATATATTTAATATAGTAATATATATTAGAATTATAACATTTAGATAATGATTAAATAATTTTTAATATTTATATATATATATATATGTATATTATTAAATATGTATTTTTTTTTTTTTTTCTTTTATTTTTTTAAAATATCTTATTTAGAATAATAAATCATTATTTATACATTACTCCAAATTAGTATTTTTCAACAAAAAAAAAAAAAAAAATAAAAAATAAAAAAATCGAAATTGATAATCCTTAAAAAAAAAAAAAAATTGAACAAAAATAAATAAATAAATAATAAAAAAAAATAAACAATTAAACCAATATATAAAAAAATCATAGAATAAAAAATAAAATAAAATAATAAATATATAATAAAGTAAACATATAACAAATAAATAAATATATATTATATATATTTTATATATTTGTTATGTTTATTATTTTATTATATTTCTATCATTTAATTTAATATTGTAATTATTTTATTTTATTTTGTTTTTATTTATTTATTTTTTTTTTTTAATAATATTTATAAAATGTTCTTTCATACAATTTATTCAACTTTATTTTATTATTATTATTATTTTTTTTCTTTATTATTTATAAAAAAAAAAAAAAAAAAAGAAAAAAAAAAGAAATACATGATATTATATATAACAATGAGAAAAAATTTAATAAAATTGTAACAAATGTACAATCTAATATATAAAAAAAAATTATACAATAAAATATTAAAAATAAATGAAAAATGAATTGGATCTAAATTAACGTAAGATACATACAATATATAAGATTATTATTTTAAAAAATATTTAAAAAATAAAAAAAAAATTATAATAATAATGATAAAAAAATTAAAATAATAATAAAAAAAAAAAATATTTATACAAATTTTAAAAAAGTAGTTTTATTATTAATAAATAATATTTTTTTGATCTATATATATTTATATATATATAAATATATATATAATATAATGCTAAAGAATTAATTACTTGAAGGTATTATATATAATGTAAATTGAAAGAATAAACATAAAAAATAAAAATAAAAATAAAAGTAAAAATAAAAGTAAAAATAATAATAAAAATAAAAATAATAAAAGAAAAAAAAAAAAAAAAAAGATATTTAATATATTTAAATATAAAAAGATATTTAATATATTTAAATATAAAATATCTAAATATTTAAAATATTAAAATAATTAAATAATATATATTTAAAGAAGGTATTAATGATATATTTATTTTTTTTTTATTTTATTTTATTATATATATATATTATTATTATTAAACATTTTATATATATAATTAATATTATTATAAGGGTTATTAATATGTTTATGTATAATGTATAATGTGAATATATAGGTATGTATAAAAATTAAAATATATAAATATTATTTAAAAAAGTTATTATAATAATGATGGTCATTTGTTTTAATTTTAATTAAAACAAATATAGAAATTTTTTTTTTTTTTTTTTTTTTTTTTTTTTTTTTAAATTTTTTTTTAAAAAAAAAAAAGGACTAATCATTTCTTTTTTCTTTTTCTTTGAAGTTTCAATGATTAGTATTTTTTTTTTTTAAAATCATTGATTACTAGAGTTTCCAGTATTAGTATTTATATTTGAGTTATTACCAAAATGTTGATGGGATTCATTTTTATTATTTAATTCAAGTTGTTGTTTCTGTTGTTGTTGTTGTTGTTGTTGTTGTTGTTGAAGAAGTTGGAGTTGAAATTTAAGTTGAAGTTGTTGTTGTTGTTGTAAGTGATGATTTTTAATAATATTTTTTCTTTGCTCAATATCATCTTTAAGATTTTCAATTTGTAATTCATCACTTAATAATAATAATGGTAAAACTACTTTTTCCTGTTTTAATATTTATAAAAATATTATAATATTATTTTAAATATGATAAAGAATATATATAATTAATATATAAATAAATATATATATATATTTATATTTATTAAAATTATAATTTTTATTTATTAATTTTTTTTTATTATTATTATTTTTTACTATTATTAAACTTACTTTTGATTCCTTTTTTAATGTTTTAAAGTAACGTTCTTTTAATTCTTCTGATTTTTTTATATAAACTTCACCTATATTATTAAATAAATAAATATATAAATAAATATATATATATATAATTTTTAAGTTAATTTTAATAACAAAATATTAAAAATTTTAACCTCTTTTTTTTTTTTTTTTTTTCTAATTTAATTTACCTTTTTTATCTAATTCTTCAAAATCTTTTTCAAAATTATAATTATCATCAATATATTGATAAAGATGGAAAGGTAGTAATCTTTTTACAATATCTAGTTTAGATTTAAATGGTGATATATCAATTTTTGTAACGGAATGACGATCTTTCTCTAAGGCATTTGTTAATCTATAAATTATAAAATATAAAATATATATAATATATTTATCATTAATTAATTTATCATTAATAAAAATATTTTAAAAAGAATAAAAGTAAAATAATAAAAGATGTATTATATTAGATAAATAAATTTTGTAAAGAGAGAGGGGAAATCATATTAAATAAATTAATTAAGTAATCAATTAATCAATAATAAAAAAATTGAATTAAAGGTTACAAATATAAAGTAATGAATTAGATGAAAAAAAAAAAAAAAAACAAACTTCAAATATATAAGCAAACAAATTTAATATATTAACAAATAAATGTATATATAAATATATTTAATAATAATAACAATAATAAATATTATTAATATTATCAAAAATAAAACAAAGTTTTTTTTTTTTTTATTTATTTATTAATATAATATAAATATATTTTACTTATTTATTATTATTATTATTATTATTATTATTATTATTATTTTCTATATTATTTTTATCTAAATCAAAATTTTTAGGGATTTTTTTTTTATTTTTATAATTTTATTATATATTTTTTATTTATTTATTTATTTTTTTAAATTTATTTTTTTAATATTTAAAAAAAAAAAAAAATAAATTATTATAATTATTATTATTATTTTTTTTCTTCATGATTGTTTTTACCTTTTTTTAACTTGTTCTTTATATGGTGCTTCATCTAAAAGTCTTTTTCTATTATTGAATATTTTACTTATTTGATTTTTATTATCATCAACTTTTTCTTCAACTTTTATTTTATCAATATCCATTGGTTGAATTTCATGTTTTAGTTTTTCTTCTAATTTTTCTTCCTTTTTTATTATTATAGTATTATTACTGTTATTGTTATTTTTAATTTCATTCTTTTGTGGAACAATTTCTATTTCTTTTTTCACTAAAACTTTTGAAGTAGGTGGTTCAATATTAGTGATTGATGTTAATGAAATATCCTTTGATTGAATATTACTGTCTTTCTTATCATCATTATTATTTATGGGTTTGATAGTATTTTTATTATTATTTAAATTTACATTTACATTATTATTAATAATATTTGTATTAACATTTGAATTAATAGATGAAATTGTTGAATTATTATTCAAAGTGACTGGTGTTGTGGACAAAACAGATGATTTATTAAAGGTAGTTGTATTAATGTTAACAGGTGTAATTGTTGTAGAAGGTGTAAGATTAGTAGTAGTAGTAGTTGTTGTAGAAGATGGAGTAAGTATATTATTAGAAGGAGTAGTAGTGGATGGAGTAAGTATACTATTTGGTGTAGTAGTCGTAGTAGTCGTAGTAGTAGTAGTAACTGTTGATTTATAATTAGAAGGTATTGTAGAAGTAGTGGTTACAGTATCAGGTTTAATATTAGATGCCGTTGTAGATAGAGCTGCTGCAGTTGTTGTAGTAGTAGTAGAAATTATATTTTTATTTAAAGAAATTGGTACCTGCATTTGAATTTGTGTTAATTTTGAAGTAGTAGTAGTAGTAGTAGTAGTAGGAGTAGCAGTAGCAGTAGTTGTAGCAGCAATAGGAGTAGTAGTATTGGTAGTTGTTGTCTTATTAATAGGAGTTATTTTATTATTATCAGAAATTTCTGATATCATTGTTGAAGTTAAATTTGATGTTGTGATTGGTGTTGTTGTCGCAGTTGTAGTTGTAGTTGTAGTTGTTTTCATTAAATTATTATTTTTAATGGTAGCAGCATTATTAGATGAAGTAACATTTGTAGTAGCAGTAGTAGCAGTAGTAGAAGGATTTTTTGTTTTTATTGTTGTTGTAGCAGTAGTTTGTTCAGCTTTTATACGGTTAAATGTTTCATTAATTTTACTCATGATTTTATTGACATCATGTACTCCAGTTGGTATTGTTTCATTTTTAATAACTGTATTTTTTACAATATTATTATTATTGTTATTAGTATTATTATTTAAATTCTTTAAATTATTAATTATTATATTTGATTCAGAAGAAATATTTGGTACTGATGATTTTAAAAGTTTTGAAGTAGTAGTATTACTAGAACTAGAACTAATACTATTACTAGTATTAGTATTAGTATTAGTTTTGCTAATAGGATCAGTAGTAACTGATTTAATAATATTTTGTGGAATTGATGTAGCTTCATTACTTAATTTTTGTTTTTTCGTATTATCATTAAGTTTTAAAGCTGATATATTATCTAATTTTACTGATAAATCTGGTGGAATTTGAGGTGGTGTATTATTTTTATTATTATTATTATTATTATTATTATTATTATTATTATTATTATTATTATTTGTTGAAGTTGTTTTTGGTGGTGCTGTTTGTATTTGTGTTGGTACTGTTGTTATTGTTGATGTTGCTACTACAGGTGGAGTTGTTGTCATTATTTTTCCTGTTTTTATTAATAAATTATTTTGTATAGCATTATTAATAGAATTATTATTCATTAATTTATTTTTATTTTCTAAATTAGCTTTACTATTGGCAATTATTTGGTTATTCATACTGATAACTTTATTAATTGCAGCTGCATTTTTATTTATAAGACTATTATTAGTAAGATTTAATAATGCTTTATTTAATTCTAATTCATTTAAAGTAGGATTTGCTAAGGTAGCATGTGAATTACTTACAGGAATATTTATATTTTGAATTCCTCCAGTTAATTTTGTAGTAAGTGAAGTTGTATTCGTTTTATTTAATTTTGTAGTATTTTCAATACTACTGTTACTATTACTATTTGAAGTTAATTTATTATTATTAATTATTGATGATGTTGATGATTTATTAATATTACTACTATTACTGTTACTATTACTATTACTACTATTATTATTATTATTATTTCCGAGATTAATTACTGTTGGTATTGTTGTTGGTATTGTTGTTGATATTGGTGTTGATGTTGATGCTGATGCTGATGTTGGTGTTGATGTTAGTGTTGGTGTTGATGTTAATAATGCTGTTGTTTTATTTAAATTATTATTTAATATTTTTGATGTTGTTGATAAATTTTTATTAATATCATTTGTATTATTATTAGTAAGATTTGATTTTTCTATCATCTTATTTAATAATGCTACATTTGCAGGAGTAGCTTCACTTAAAAGATTATTTAAAAGAGCTGCACTATTATTAATAGATGATTTACCTAAATTCTGTTTGTTAACGTTATTTAATACTTTATTTAATAAAGCTATATTATTATTAGTAGTTGTTGTAGTTGTTGTAGTTGCTGTTGATCCTGGTGTTACAACTGTTATATCATTATTATTTTTGTTTAATAAAATAGAAGATTTATTATTTGTTGATGCCTTATCTAATTCATTTTTTATTAAAGTAGCATTCTTTTCTAAATTTATTTTTGACAAGTTATTAGCTATGTTAGCCTTCAAAAGTGCTTCTTTATTATCAATATTAACATTATTATATGCATTTTTTAAAAGATCAGCTGCATTTTTTGCTGAAATGTTTTTTATTGAATTATTAATTGATGCAACTTTATTTAAAAGAGCAGCATTATTATTTAATTGAACTTTATTATTATTATTTAAAAGTGCAGCAGCTGAAGTTACTGGTACAGATAATGCTATTGAAGATGTTGCTAAAGGATTACTAACTACTGGTTTTTTTGTTAAAGAATTAGTAAGTAAGGCTGCTGCTGTACTATTTAAATTTTTATTATTACTATTAGAATTAGCTATGATACTATTTAAAAGCATATCTGCAGAACTACTAGTTGGGATTGTATTATTTAATAATGCTTTATTTAAAAGATTCACTTGATTGTTAGCATTTACATTTGCCATAGCATTATTTAAAAGCGCAGCAGCGCTTTCAATTTGACTTTTAGCAGAATTATTAATTACTGGTTTTGATAATGTTTTATTTAAAAGTAAAGTATTGTCTTTAGTAACATTAGTTAATGTATTCTTCAAAAGAGTTGCTGCACTAGTAGCACTAGTAGTCGCTTTTGAAGTTAATGGTGTAGTAACACTAGTATTACTATTACCAACATTTGAATTATTTCTACTATTATTATTGTAAGTTGAAGCTTTAAGCTTATTCATTGCTTCCAATAATGCGTTACTATTTAAAGCAGATATTCCAGATACATTAATATTATTTAAAGTATTATCAGTACTACCTAATTTATTGGTAGTATTTAAACTATTTACATTCTTTTTCAAAAAACTATTTTTATTATTAATTCCTGGGATAGTACTTGTTAAAAGTGGATTTTCATTATTAACATTTATACTATTAATTGAATTTTTCAAATTACTAATGGCACTTGTTAATAAATTATTAACATTACTAACATTTAAGGTGTTTAATGGATTGGATAATATATTACTAGTATTTATTGAACTTACATTAATTGATCCGAATGGATTAGATAAAAGATTATTAGTATTTGCTGAACTTACATTTATTGAATTGAGTGGATTAGATAATAAACTATTGGAACCTACAGAACTTACATCAATAGAATTAAGTGGATTAGATAAAAGACTATTTGCACTAGTTGAACTAACATTGATAGAAGCGAGTGAATTAGATAATAGACTATTTGGACTTGTTGAACTTACATTGACAGAATTAAGTGAATTTGCTAATATATTATTGGTATCACCTATATTTATTGAACTTAATGTATTACCCAAAAGATTACTTGTACTGGCTGTACTTAAAGGATTGTTCAAAAAATCGGTTGTATTTATTTTATTCATTACAGAATTTAAAATACTACTATTTGAATTAACATCTAATTTGTTTAAATCATTATTTTTTAATAGAATATTCTGATTATTTAATTTATTTAAAGTATTATTTAACAATAATGAATTATTAAGCTTATTAACATTTTTATTTAAAAGTGCTGGATTTTTAATTAGATTAGATTTTGAGGTTGTAGGACTAATACTCAAATCTTTATTTTCAGAATTTAAGATACTACTACTACTACTACTACTACTATTATTTCTAATATTATTACTACTTAAAACATTGTCATTTACACCTATATTAATACTATTTATACTTGAATTAAACGATGTTGGAGTCACTTCATTTATAGTACCTTTTAATCCTGAATTATCTACTACAATACTATTTATTTTACTTACATTTAATACATCTTGTGTTTTATTATTTAATAAATTTATTGTGTTTAATCTTTTGTCCAACTCATTATTTTTTATTAAATTATTATTAATGCTTGAAACTTTTGATAGTGCATTTAATGATACATTACTATTTGGAACTATTAGGTCGTTTTTAGAATTTAAAAGATTTAAATTAGAGTTTAATAATAATGAATTTGAATCTTTGAGATTCTTATTTAAAAGAAGATTATTTTTTGCTGACGATGTTGATAATAATGATATATCACCTAGTATATCATTCGTTAAACTAGTATTTAATAAATAATTTGGATTCACTTTTAACGCATCATTTAATGCTAAATTATTTGTTCCTAAGTTTCCTAATATATTATCAATATCCATGGATTGTAAGTCATTTATATTACTAGTATTACTTAATATTTTATTATCATTACTTAATGGAGATACAGGTGAAATTGTTGATGATGAAGGAATTTGTGTATTCAATTTTTGAGTAGACGTAATAGGCCTATTTAAAGAATAATTTAATTTACCTAATAAACTTAAATCTGTATTCATTTCTTTACCATTTGAATTAATGATCATAAAATCCTTTTGCTTATTACTTTGGCTGGTATTTATAGATTGTAATGATTTTTGAGGCTGTTGTTGAGTTTTTAAGTATAAATTATTTTGGGTTGTAAATGCATCATTTAATATATTTGTTTCTTTATTACTTGCTATATTTTGTTTTGAAAAAACATTATTTTCAGTACTATTAGCTGTTGCTGGTATTTTCATGTAATTATTTGATAGACCAGAACTTTTTAATAATCCTTTGTCACTAGCTGCTACGCTGGGTTTTGATAAAGGTGTATCTTTATTTAAAGGACCAGTAGTTATCACTTTTATTTTTTCACTTTTAGAATTATCAACATTTTTATCTTTATTGATTTCAATAGTATATGTTTTTGATTCTTTATTATTATCTTCTGATTTTGTTTTTGTTAAATTATTTTTACTTTTATCTGTTACAACTAATGGAAAATGGAATGTATTATTTTTAATGGCATTAATTAATTTTTCATTTGAATCATAACTTGTTAAAGATTCTGGCATTTGTTTTTTAAGTTCTTCTAAAATTTTATTATTACGAAGTATTTGTGCTGATTTTTCTTTTTTATCTAAAATATTGAAAAAAGAATGATTTAAATATAAACATAATATATTTAATAAATAAACAATAAAATTTAAATATATATGTTTTAAAATTTTCTGTAGAAATAATATAAAAATAAATAAAATAGCAATATAATAATATTACTAATGATAAACTTACTATATTTTCCTGTTCTGTGTGAAGTAGATGAACTATGACTATTAAGTTTCTCATCAGAATAATTTCGTTTTTTATTTTTTGAAATAGTTGGAGCTAACGTTGTTTCTATGTGTGATTTTCTATTTAATTGTTTACCTGTAGAAGATTTATTAAAAGAATAAGAAGATTTTGTTGTAGTTGTAGTTCCCGATGTAGTTGCTGATGTAGTTGGTTTTGAAGTTGCTATTGGTGTTATTGATTGTGAAGATGAAGGTGTTGAAGTTAATGAAGATGGTGGTGAAGTTAATATTGTTTCTTTAGACACATTTGGTATTATTGGAGTGGTAACTGTAGCTGTAGAGGTTAAGTCATTTGTTGAATATAGTGGATATGATGTAAATGGAAAAATGTTATTTGATGCAAGTGAAGTACTTCCTATTACTGGGGAATTACTTAAAATTGGGGAATCAACTTTTAGATTTTGATTTAATTTATTAAGTAATAATGAATTATTGTTTAATTTTGGAGTAGTTGCTGTACCAGTTAAATTTGTTAACAAATTGGCATTCAATGGATTTAAAGGATTTATATTGTTAAGTAAATTATTATTTAATATATTATTATTTAAAAACAATGGTGCGCTACTAGTACTCACAGGATTATTTAAAAGATTATTTGTAGGTAAAAATGATGAAAAATCTGTTATTTGATTAGAATTTAATAAATTAAATGAATTTATAGAATTTGTATTCATTAATGGCATAAGAATATTACTGGCATTTAAATTTGATAATAACGGCGAAGCAGCTACGCCCATAAGATTTCCATTATTTAATGTTTGATTAATATCAACTTTATTATTTTTCTTTTGATTTAATTGTTGTAATAATAAATTTGTCTGCGCTTGTGTTAATTTAGATAAATCTGTTTTACCATTTAGTAAATTTAAAACATCATTTTGATTCTTATCCATGGTTCTAAATTTATAATTTAAAGTATAATTTTTTTTACTATTTTTTTCTTTTCTCTATCTTTTTTTTTCTTTTTTTTTTTTTTTTCTTTTTTTTTTCAATTTATAGTGATTTACCTTAAATTAATAACTTTTTTATTTTATTTTATTCTATTATATAATATAAATTGTTAATGTCTAATGTCTGAAATGAAATGAAATTTACAATATTAGAACTTATGAATTTTTAAAATTATGTTATTTATTTTATAGATTTTTTCTATTTTAGTAATATTTTACATAAAGTTTTTATATACTATTTATTATGAGAATAAATTAACGAATATATATATATATATTTTTATTTTTTCAAAAATAAAACTATCAAATATTTAACATATATGCAACTATTAAATATTTAACATATATATATATAGAAGATATACGTAATAAAAAAAATAATTTTGAATCTAAAAAATAAAGATAAATTTTTATAAATTAATAATTTTAATACATTTGACTCTAAATAAAATTTTAGTAAAATTTTTAAATATTAATTTTTAAGTTTATTTTTATAAATATTCAAAACATTTTGAATAAAAATAATTTTGAAATATTTATTTTATTTTTTAAAAAAACAACGGGTTTTGTTATATCATAAAAATGGATTTAGAAAATATAATTTACTATAAAATTTAATAAGAATGAATAAATGAATAAGTTATATATATCTTTTTAACAATATTTATAAATACATTTTATTATTTTATTAAAAATTGTTAAAACAAAGACTCAATAAATACTGTTAGAAAATCTTTAATATATTAAGTATTTTTAATTGTTTGATTGGCTTGAAAATAAATATTTCATTAATATTTAAAAAAAATTTATTATAAATTATTCAATAACTTAAAAAAAAAAAATTAGACAAAATAAATAAATAAATAAATAAATAAATAAATAAATAAATAAATAAATAAATAAATAAATAAATGAATAAATAAATAAATAAATAAATAAATAAACAAATAAATAATTAATTAAATAGATAAATATTATAAAGATAAGATAAATATTTTAATTATTATTATCTAACCTTTTAATCTTTAAATAAAAGACTTTTAACTTTATCAGGTTCTATGCTTTTTATAAACAAAAATAGTAATATTAAAGTAAAATCTCTTATAAATAAATAACATTCATTAAAATTAGAAAAAAAATAAAAATAAAAAATAAATAAAAAAAAACTATTAAAATTTGAAAAAAAAGAAAAATATCTTATAATTTTTTATTATGTATTTTTTTTTTAATTTATTTTATTTATTTTATTTTTTATATTTTTGCTTTTTATTTTTTTTTTAATTCTTATTTTTATTCTTTATTCTTTATTCTTTATTTGATTTTTTATTCTATTATTATTTATAGAGTCTATATTGAAATAAAATTACTTATTTCATTATTTCATTATTTATATCTTTTGTTTAATTTAATATAAATAATATTATTAAAAAACGATATAGATAATATCTTATATGTACATATGAATTAGTTCTTTTTTTTAATATTTTTTGTGGTGTTTGCTGTTTCTGTAGTTTTAGCTGGGCATTGTTGATTTACGTTTTTATAATTAAAGAATTTTAGTAAAGCTTCACCAAAATAACTTAAAAATCCTTTTTTATTTTCTGCTACAACTTTAACCATACTAATAACGCAAAGATAAAAGTTGATTAATATTGATATAACAATTAATGAAATTGGTTTCTTACTGATTTGTTTAAATTCAATATCCTTATTTGAAATATTATCTTCATTAATGTTTATAATTCCAAAATACATGAATATTACAGTAATAAAAATAACTGTTGATAAGAAGTAAGCTATTTGATTTTTATTATTAAAAAGTGAAATCCAGAAGAATGCTAAACATACATAATGAATTAATAAAATTAATTGTATTGATGGTATTAAAAGTTGATAACTGTATCCAGATTCATTTGTAATTAATTTAAGACCTAGAAAAATACTTGATGAAAATGTGAATGATAATAACGGATATCCAATTTTTTCATATTTTTCTGGAATTAAAAATCTATTTAAAAAATTAATTAATAAAATATTTATTAAAGTATAATAATATTTTAATTTTATAATTTAAATATAATTTTTAATTCAATTTATATAATTTAAATTAAATTCTTGTATCAATTAGTTTAAATTTAAAATTAAATTATTTATATTCTATAATAAATTTACCTAATTGTTTTTAAGTTTGAATTACTTTTTTGTTTATTATCTTTTTTATTATTTTCATTATCTTCATTTGCTACATTATAAAACATGAAACAAATAATTGCCCAAATTAAACCAAATATTATTGTTTTAACATAAACATTATCTTGACTTATTATCATTTTTATAATAATATTATTTATATTTATTTATTTTTATTTTTATCTTTATTAATACTTTTTTTTTTTTTTTTTTTTTAAATTTAAAAAAAAAAATTTTTTTTATACAATAATTATTCCAATATTAACTACACGTAATATATTATATGTATACATTTTATTAAACGTATACGTAATACATATATCAATAAAAAATTATAATATAAAAAGTATTTCTAATATTTCAATATAATGTAATATGTATTATACATAATATATAATTGTTTATATTTTTTTATATTTTTTTATAAAACAAAAAGTTAAAATATTTTTAAAAATATAAAATTTATTGTTATTTTCTTACTATATATAATTTATCAAAGAGAATTATTTAAATAAAAATAATAAATGGCATTAGAATTTGAAGGGTTTAAATTTTTACCAAAAGTTGTAGTGTTTGATTTAGATTATACTTTATGGCCTTTATATGTTGGTTAGTTTTTAATTAAATTTTATTAAATAATACTTTAAATAATATTTTATATTATATAATCTTATTATTTTATTATATTATTTTTTTATTATATGTTTTTTATAAAATATTATATATTATTTAAGGGAATTAATTTTTTTTTTTTTATTTATATAAAAGATTGTTTAAGTGGTCCTCCATTTCGTATAGTTAATCATGTTGTAACAGACCGGTACAAATTTAATAAATATAAAAATAATAATTGAGTATATTATATTATTAAATACGTTTTATTAAAACATATTTAAAAAAATAAAAAAATAAAAAAATGAAAGTTCTGGACAACGGATAAAATTTTATAAAGACGTTCCATTAATTCTTCATTCATTGAAACGTAATGATATAAAAATTGCTTTGGCTTCTAGAACTGGTGCTATTTCATGGTATAAAAATAAACTGAAAAAAACCAAAATAAAATTTAAAATAATATTTTTAAATATATTTAATGAAAACTTTTTTTTTTTTTTTTTTTTCAATATATTTTAGGGCTGAACAAATAATTCAACTTATTCCAGTACCACTAATTCAAGAAGATGAAGTACCAAAATCTGAAATATATTCTAAAACTCTTAAAAATATTGTTGATGCTGTTGAGATATATCCAACCTCAAAAATTAGACATATTAAGCAAATTGCAAAACGTTTAGATTGTCATTTAAATGATATACTATTTTTTGATGATGAATATAGAAATATTCGTGATTTAAAATCACTTGGTATAACTTCTATACTAGTAGATGATGGTATGACTGTTAAAGTTCTTCATGAAGGTTTAAGACAATATAACAAAGATTTAAAAGATTATTATTCATAGATAAAACTATAATAAAACTAAAGTTTTTTTTATCAGTGATATATATAATACCTATTTATTATTATTAATATTAAATATAATAAAAATTATATATCATTTTAGTCTTATAGAATTATGATAAACTAGATTATTATGTATGAATTAGATTTATTAATATTATCAAAATAGTGGAAGAATATATAAAAATTAATAAAATAAAGAAATTTATTAAAATTGATATATATTTTAAAAATTCATATAAAATGAACTTTAATATTTATAATACATATAACTTGTTATACGTATTAAATATTATATGCTATATATTAATATTATTTATGTAAAAAATTGTAATTATATAAAAAGCGTTTATATATTTTCTTATTATTTAACATAGATTTAATTATAATACTTAAAAATATAAGTATTTAAATCATTTTTAATAAATACTAAAATTCATTAATAATTAAACTATTGTATATTAATTATGATTTAATCTTGTCGTTTTTTTTTTTTTTTTTTTTTTTTTTTGTTCTATCTAATTAAATGAAATATTTCTATTAATTAAAATAAAAAAGTTTATCTTTATTTAATTGTTTTATAAATTTTTTTATTTAGTTTTTTGAATGACTTTATCTAGCTGCGGCTATTTTACATTTATAAAGTTAAATAATAAAAGAAAAAACTATATTTAATAATATATTCGAAAAGATATTCTTTTTCTTATATATAATTAGTATTAATATCAAATTAAATTAAAATTGTGATTTGTAGAGATTATAAAGAACGTAATAAGTAAAATAAAATATAAATATTTAATAAATTAGGGAGATTTTTTATTCATGTAAATACAGTAAATTTAAATTATATAATTATATATAAAGTTTTAATTATTTAATTAGAAAATTACCAATAATTTTGAATTTGTTAATTAAATAATGAAAATTATTAATCATAAAACCTACATATTTTTTAATTAACTGAATTACAGTAAATTATTAATCTTAGTTATTATAAATTATACAATAATTATCATATTATTTTTATTATTGCTGTTGTGATTTATTATTATTATTTATTATTATTAATAAGTGATCCAATTTTCTTTAAAAAAAAATTTATTGTTATATATAAAAAGGTAATATTTTTTTTTCTTCCCTTCCAATTTTTAAATTTTTTTATCAATAGAAAATAATACACATATAAAGAATAAAAAATTTTTTAAATTAATAAATAAACGAAAATGGGTAAATTACCAAAAATAGAGCAAACTGAAAAACCAGAAATTCCAATTATTGCTAGATTTAAAGGTAAAATAATATTATTAATATTAACTATGTTTAATGTATTATGGAAATTATTTTTTCTTAATAAAAAAATTTTTTTTTATTGTTTATCTCTATAGGACCTGGTCCAGCAGCATATACTTTACAAACTACAATTAGTAATAAAAATTACAATGGTAAAACAGCACCAAAGTATTCTTTTGGAATGAAATTAAAACAACAAAAAAGTATTATTAGATATATATATTTATATATATTTTGTATGAATTTTTACTAAGGAATAATAATTATATTTTATTTATTGTTTATTTATAATTATTATTTATTATATTATTATTATGGTTAACTTTAAGAAATGGGTAATATATATAAAATTAAGTTACTGTATTCATTTAATATATTCTAAAAAATGTAATTAATATATTTTATAATATAAAATAATCTTTTTAATAAATTAGTAACACCTGGTCCAAATCAATTTACTCCAAAAGCTCTAAGAAATGGTGTAGCGAATGCACCTGCATATTCAATTTCAGGAAGAAATTTTCCACATAAAATAGGTAATTTTAATTATATATATTTAAAGTAGTTTTAATAAACTAACAATATATATATGAATTTTCTATTGTTATAATACTTTATGTATTATATTTTTATATAAAAAATCATAAAAAAAATAGAATCTGAAAGTCCAGGGCCAGCTTCATGTAAAATATTAATATATTATTTTTAAATTAATTAATAAATAAGTCTTTAATAACTTTTTTTTTCTAATTCTTTATTTATCTTAAAATATTATAGATTCTTATTCAAATTATTATCAAAGTAAAAGTAAATCCTCACCAGCATATTCACTTTTGGGAAGACATAATTACCAAAAATGTAATTTTTATCATTAAATATTTTAAAATATGCTTATATGCTTATAATATAACAACATTCATAATTATCTTTTTTTTTTATAAAAAACTAAAAAATAAAAAGTGGATTCAGTACCAGGTCCAGCAGCTTATTCAACTGCAGGAAAAGTAGGTTCAGGTACACCCGCATGGACAATGAGACCTTCTTTGCCAAAGAAACGTAAATTACTATTAATTATTGTTTAAAAAATAAAAAAGAAAATAAAACAAAATAATGACATTCATGATTAATATATAATTATAGTAATCCAAACTTCACCTGGTCCTGCTGAATATAATGCTGTTAATTGTAATATAGTTAAGAAAGCACCACCAGCTTATTCATTACATTCACGTTTGTCTAATGATGAATTTTCACTTCCAAAAGGAAAATTAAGTAATAAATAAATATATTCATAATAAATAAATATGATATCATATATTAACAAAATAATGTATTTTATATATATATATATAGATAAAAACGGAAATGTTGTTTCTGGAAATAATAGATCAAGAACTAGTAAATTTGTTGTTCCTGGTCCAGGAGCATATGATATAAATGTTTCTTCAATTAAGAATGCAGCACCAAAATTCTCTTTTGGAACAAAAGTAATTAATATACTAAAATTTTTTATATTATTAAAATTTTATAAAAAGGAAATTAACATTAATTAAATATAATATATATACAATCTATAGCATTCCGAATTTAAAGCTGCTTATGTAGAAAAAGAATCAGATTTAGTGGATGAAAATTAGATATAAAAAATAATAAAATATATATATATAATTTTTAATAATTAAGGTTTTGATAAAAAATTTTATTACAATATTTAAAATAAATATAATAGATTCTTAGAATTATTAGTATTAATTTTTTTATTAATGATAATAAATAAATAAATAAATGAATGAATAAATAAATAAATAAATAAATAAATAAATAAATAAATAAATATAAAAATGAATAAGTGAATACATATACATTATATAATTAATAAATTTTATTATATCTATTTATTTATGTTACAGTTAAATGTATTAAATACTTTTAAATAAAATATATAATAAATTATAATTTGATATAATATATGGTTTTAGTAGTTATTAAGTATAAATTATTATTTTTAAATTATTTTCAATAAAATTATTACAATAAATTTATATGATATATATTTTTTATAAGATATATAATTATTTTTTATTATTATTATAATACATGAATAATATAACTTACTTTTAATAAAAATTTATAGTTTTTATTTTTATTATAAAAAGTAATAAAAATCTATAAAATTTTTTTTATTATAAAAATTAAGATAAAAATAAAAGTATATTTTATTCTTAATATTATAAATTATGTTTTAATTAATATAAAATATCTTTTTCACATATATTTATATATTTAAGTTATTAACATAAATTACATATATAAATACTTTATTTTAAATGAAATATTAAACAAATTTTATTATATTTTTTATTATGAAATAAATTTAATAATATTTTTATATCTTTTGCGTTGTATTACATTACAATATAATATTTTAAAAAAAAATGCTATATTATAATAATTATAATTTATATTACTTTTTCTGTATTAATATATTTTTTTAATTAATACCACACCAGTTGTCGTTTTCAATACCCCACATACCATTATCATCAATATAGTAAACATAAGTATTGACTGTGCAACATGGATAACCTAATACCTTTGACCAACAATAAGACGATTTTTTTGTACTAATACCACACCAATTATCATCTTCAATACCCCATATACCTTCACTATCGGAATAATAAGCATAAGTATATGAAGAACAACATGGATAACCTAATGCATATGAGAAACATTCAGTACTTGAATCAATACTATCAGAATCATTATAACTTTTAATATTGAAAGATGGAAGTTCATCCATATTCATGACATATTTATTATTATAATATTCATTAAGTTGAGTATCAGTATGATGAGATTCTTTCATAAATTCACTATTCCAAGTTTGGAAGTAACCCCACCATGCCCCTTGTTCAACACACTTTTGAATATCTGGAATACGTCCATTTTCAGATAAAACAATCATTTTCTTACCTTTATAGAAATTAAGATGAGTATTAAAAGCAATAGTTTGTGGTCCATGGTCATCTGCATAAATATCAACACCAACTAGATCAATATATTCAATAGGAGTATATTCATCATTATTACCATTCCAAAGCCAAATTAAATTATTTAATCCATGATAATTAACCATACGTTCATATAAAATTTTCCATAATTTAGCACAAGCTTTTGGATTATTTCCCCACCAGAACCAATCACCATTATTTTCATGAAGTGGACGCCAGATAATTGGCATATTAACGTCTTGTAATTTTTTAATGAGACCAGAAATACGATCAATATCTTTTATAATTTTATTATATTCCCAAGTTTCTTCTATAACTGCCTGTTCTATATCAAAAGTTGTATCTGTTTTATAAAAACCGTAATCTCCAGTTTGACCAGCAATATTCCAATGCCACTGAGCTGTCATAATACCTTTACCTTGATAATCTTCCCACCATTTAATGGCCATATCAATAATATCAGGATCAGTTGGTCTCCAAGTACAATCATTAGATTCAAAAATGAAATCCATATTCCAAACTGCTGGTGTTTTACCAGTAGTATAAAGAATTCGATTAAATTCCTCACTTTCATCACCGGCTTGCCCAACAACACCAACTTGGCCGGATAAAATTCTTTTTCCATAATTTGATTTTAAAAAATCATAGAGTTTCTTAGCAGATGGAATAGCATTTGGATTTACTAAATTAGGATTAATACTAGAAGAGATATCTTTTGCTTCACTTAAAATATCTTCAATAACAAAAGCATCAATATATATCCAACCCCAAATAGCTAAAAGACTAACAACATTTTCACCAGCATCTAAATGAACACTACCAATTTTTAATTCTACAAAAGTTGTAGTTTCTGGAAATGTAATTTCACCAACTTTTAGATCATTAATAAAAAGAGTATTAATTTTTTTGCCCATATTACCTAAGTAAATTATTGACATTTCATACATTCCAGTCTTTGATACCTCAACTTTTACTTTAACAGAATTTCCTTTATTCTCAAATTTACCTACATAACCAGTACCTGAATAACCTGAATGCTTATTAAAAACTGTTACACCATCTAGGATGCCATCTTCAGCTTCATAATATACTATGATATGAAAAAGTAAATATTATTAAAAAAATATTTATTTTTTATATAAAAAAAATAATATTATAAATAGAGACCTTTTTTAGTATTTACAAAAAGAAAAAATATAAAATATATGAAAATTACATTTAAAGAATTCATTATTATTATTAATTATACTAGTTTCATTAATGTTATTTAAAAATTAATTGTTTTATAATATTATATATCACTAACTTTATTTTATACTTCAATAAAATTTTTTATAAATATTTTTTGAGTTGAAATATATATATATATTTATATTTAAACTATGCCCAGAGTATAATATTATGTTTTACTATTAATAGCTAAATATATTATAAAATATTATTTGCTATTTATAATTTTTATTAATAATATTTAATTATAATTGAACTTATTATTAAAAATTAGAGTTTAATAAAATTAAAAATAAAATTTATTTATTTAATATAAAAATAAAAGGTTATATGATAAAATAATAAAAGTAATATTAATGTTTAATGGAAAAAAGGAAAAAAAAAATAAAATATTAAAAAAAATATTAAAAAAATATTTATTATTATGTTAATATATTTACTATTACATTATTTTTCATTTTACAGAATATTTTTTATTCAATGATTTAGTTAAATTCTTACAATTAATAATATAATTAAAATAAAAATTTTTTTGAAAATATTGCTATTAATAATGACGTTTAAAGAAAATTAAATACATAATCTATAGTAATTTTTAATAATATCTTATAATATATCATTTAAATATAATGTCTTTATTTATATTTAGTTATTATAATATTTAAATATTAATATTTAAATATTTAAATTAAATACATAATCTATAGTAATTTTTAATAATATCTTATAATATATCATTTAAATATAATGTTTTTATTTATATTTAGTTATTATAATATTTAAATATTAATATTTAAATATTTAAATTAAAGAAACTTTATAATATATATTTTTATAAGGAATAATAAAAAACATAATACTAACTTAAAAATAAAAAAAAAAGTAATTTTCATTTATATTTTTTATTATCATTATTATAATTAAAACATTTTTAGAAATCATTATTTTTTATTTAATATTAATATGTCTAAAAATACTTGTAATATTTATATTTAATATTTTTTCAAACAATTGTTAGGAACATTTTTTAAAATATATTCCTTACAATATAATTAAAGGAATATATTTTTAAAAATATTCCTATAATTAGTATTTGTGTAACATTAAAAATTAGATGATTATAACAATAAACAATAAGAAATTTTTAAAAATACCATTGAATCATTTCGTTTATAACAATATAACAATATATATGAATCACAATTTTATTTATATTTATCTAATATAAATTTATCTATATTCGATTATATGTAATTGGTTTTATAATAACAATACTACTAAAATATAAGTTAATACGTTAAAATTATTATTTTATAAAGTTTAAATATTTTCCGAGGTGTATGAATAATATATGATTATATACAAATATTACAATATATATTTGTATATAATATAGTAATCATATTTATATAAAAATATTAAAATATTTATAACTTAAATATAAGTTATTTAAATATCATTTCGTTTATAACAATATAACAATATATATGCACAATTTTATTTATATTTATCTATTTTTTATTATATGTAATTGTTTTTATAGTAACAATACTTATTAAAATTTAAATTAGTATGATAATATTATTATTTTATAAGGTTTAAATATTTTTCCGAGATGTATGGATAATATATTATTGATTATTTTCAAATATTACAATATATTTGTATATAATCAATAATATAGTAAATCATATTTATATAAAAATATTAATATTAAAGTTATTTAAATATTATTAAATAATTTAAGATTAAAAGTTTATATTATATTATATTAGTGTTTTATATTAATTTTTAAATTTACAAAAATTTTTTTTCAAATATTCTTATCCATGTGAGATTTATTAAAAATAAGGGAATCATTATAATAAATAATTAATTAATATTGTTAAATAAATAATAATATAAATTTATACCTAATGATTAATATTAAATGATTAAATACTATTTAATTTATTGATTATTTTTATACTAATAATTATTTATTTATTTCAGGTATATTGTAATTACATAAATAAACAATATATTATCAATACATTTTGATAAATTATAATTAAATTAAAAAATTAATTAAAAGTTATACTTATTATGAAAAAATTTATAATAAATAAAGTTTGATATTGCGGAAAGAATATTTTTTTTTAATTATTCAAAAAAAAAAAAATAGTTTTGATTCTTTAATCAAAACCTTTTTTTTTTTGAATAATTAAAAGGTTCAAAAAAAAATGTCTCAATTATAAATAAATTATTAAATTTTCTTTGTTATTATTCCTATTTTATAATTCTATCTAATTAAAATTTTAACTAAGGACATTTACGAACAACTCAAATATACAATTAAAAAAATAAAAATTTTACAATATAATAATCTATAATATAACAAATTATATATAATGTATTTTATAACATATTATATTTAATGTATTTTATAACATATTATATTTAATGTATTTTATTATTTACTCATTGTAAAAAATGAAACACTTGAAATTAAATTAATATTTATTATTATTTTCTATAGATATCTACTTAACAATTTTATTATTGTACTTTATGATTTATTATTGTAATTATTGTTATTTTTGAAAAATTTTATTTTTTTATTAATATTATTAAACCTTAATTATAATATTTTATTAATAATTAATTATTATTAAACCTTAATTATAATATTTTATTATTATTAATTATTATTAAACTTTAGTTATAATATTTTATTTTATAAAAAATAAGATTAATAATCATAATAGTAATAATAATATCAATATTAATAATATTAAATTTATTAATTTTGTTTCAATAAATTAAATTAATATCCACATATATATTAATATTTTTATAATGAAAAAAAAAAACTATATAAATGTAAAAAAAAAGTACTTAAATTTTTATTTTCTATTAGTAAATATATTATTTAATTATATATTTATATAAAATATAAATACTAATAGTGGATTTTTATATATTTATTGATGATAAAACATACAAATTAATCTAAAATTCTTAAATAATAAATCTATAATTAAATTACATATAAGAGTCTAATCTAAAATTTAATAATGAATATTTTAAATATTATATTCCTTTATTTATCTTTTGTATTAAGCATTTATGCCAAAAAAGGTTAATATAAATATATATATTTAATATAATAATTAGATTTATGAATTATAATGAGCTTATCTTCTATAAGATTCAACAATAACAATAAATTTATATAAATATTGAAATTCGTTGATAAATATATAAATATTAATATAATATTTATTTTTATATATAATATATAATTCTTTATAATATATATATTATTAATTAGTTTATTACGAAGCTGAAGATGGTAAACTTAATGGTATAACTGTATTCAAGGAACTTTCTGGATATTCAGGTACAGGTTATGTTGGTAGATTTGAAAATCCAGGAAATACAATTACCGTTACTGTAAAGGTTCCTGAGAATGGTATGTATGATTTATCCATTATTTATTGTGCTAATATGGGTCAAAAAATTAACACCTTAGTCATTAATGGTGAAAGTGCTGGTGATATTACTTTTACTGAAAATGAAAAGTTTGAAACTAAAAATATTGGAGCTGTTTATTTAAATAGTGGTGAAAATACAATTGGTCTTCTTGCAACTTGGGGTTGGATGTGGGTTGATGCTTTTGTTATTAATGATACTCCAAATGGTAGTAAGGATCTTACCTCAAAACTTAGTCCAACTTTAGTTAATCCAAAAGCTATTCCTGCTGCTAAAAAACTTTATGATTTCTTAAAAACAAATTATGGTAAAAGAATTTTATCTGGTCAAGTTGGTGCTGCTGGTCAAGCCGGTGATGAAGGTGAAGAATTTAAACGTATTATTAATGCTACTGGTAAAAAACCAGCTGTTTGGAATATGGATTTCATTTTTGAATCTAATGATTGTACTTGGAGACCAACTAACCCTGATATTACTGAAATGGCACTTGATTGGTGGAAAAAATATCAAGGTAAGGGTATTATGTCTGCTCAATGGCATTGGAATATTGCTGGTCAAACTGGTAATTTTGCTTTTTATAAAAAAGATACTACTTTTGATTTAGAAAAAGCTGTTACCGAAGGTACTTGGGAATATAATAAAATTATAAAAGATATTGATCGTGTTTCTGGTCTTATTAAAAAATTACAAGCTGTTAATATGCCATTACTTTGGCGTCCACTTCATGAAAATAATGGTGATTGGTTCTGGTGGGGAAATAATCCAAAAGCTTGTGCTAAATTATGGAAAATTTTATATGAACGTATGGTTAATTATCACGGATTAAATAATTTAATTTGGCTTTGGAATGGTAATAATGATGAATACACTCCAATTGAATATATCGATTTAATTGGTGTTGATATTTATGCTGATGACCATGGACCACAAACTACTGCTTTTAATACTCATTTTGATTTCTATGATGGAAAGAAAATGGTTGTTTTATCTGAAAATGGTCGTATTCCAGATATTCAAAAATGTGTTGCACAAGGAGCATGGTGGGGTTACTTCCAAACTTGGAATAGTGAATTTATATTACAAGATTCCTACCATACTACAGCTCAACTTAAAGAATACTTTAGCAATAAAGTCGTTATGAATATGGATGAACTTCCATCATTTAATGTTGATACCTATGAATATCAATCTGGAGATAGTAATAATTCTGATTCAGATCCAAGCTCTGATAGTTGTTTCTCCATTGCTCTTGGCTATCCATGCTGTAAAGGAAATACAATTGTTTACACTGATGATAGCGGAGACTGGGGTGTTGAAAATAATAACTGGTGTGGTATTCCTTCTAATTCTTGCTGGTCAACTAAATTAGGATATCCATGTTGTAGTGCCGGTAACAAAGATGTTTATTATAATGACGATGATGGATTATGGGGTGTTGAAAATGGTGATTGGTGTGGCATTCCAAATTAAAAGAAAAATATTATTCAATATTAAATTTTCCTTTTGTTATATATATAATGATATAATATAGTAATTTTATATATATCATATATAAATATTATTATATAAAAAGAGTGTAAAAAAAAAAAAAAAAAAAAAAAAAAGATACATATATATATATTACAAATATATTATTTAATATATTTTCTAAGTTACAATAATTTACAATAATAGTAATAATTAGTTATTATAAATATATATTAAAAACATCACAACTCTTTTAATTTTATTCAATGTGAATATAAATTTAAATAATAATAAAATAATAAATACTATTTAAATATGAAATCTTAACATTTTTTTAATTAATTAATTAATTAATTAATTAATTATTTATTTATTTTTTATTTATTTATTTATTGTTTTAATATTTTTATTAAAATTCTATTATTTATAATAATTTATTAATATTCTAATATTTTAATTTACAAATATTATTATGTTTAATATTTAAATTATTAATTTTTATTATTTATTATATACATGTGATATCTTTATTTAAAATTTATTTTTGTATAATAATTATTTAATATAATAGATATTATTATTATTATTATTTTTGATTAATGCTTTGTCTTCTAAAAATATTACTATTTAATTATTTAAGTATAAATTTAATTTTAAATAATTTTCATATGGTTAGAATGACTGTTATTGGTGTAATAATATTGTTATGACTGAAATGATTCTTCTAGATGTGAAGATTGAGATGATTGTATTGTATATGATGGTAAAGATGGTAGAGATGTTTGAGATGTTTGTACTAATTGTAATGGATGTGATGGTTGAGTAGACTGAGGAAATTCCAATGATTGAGACGACTGAGATGATTGGGATGGTTGAGATGGTTGAGATGGTTGAGATGTTTGAGATGGTTGAGATGTTTGAGATGGCTGAGATGGTTGAGATGGTTGAGTAGACTGTAGAGATTGTAATGATTGAGATGGTTGAGATGGTTGAGATGGTTGAGTAGACTGTAGAGATTGTAATGATTGAGATGATTGTGTTAGTTGTTGTGGTTGAGATGATGGAGATGATTGAGATGATTGAGATGACTGTGCTAATTGTGATGGTTGGAATGGCTGAGATGATTGTGCCAATTTTGATGGTTGGAATGGTTGAGTAGATTGTGCTAATTTTGATGGCTGGGATGGTTGAGTAGATTGTGGTAATTGTGAAGTTGATGATTCTGTTGGTTTAATATATCCAGGTTTACCCCATCCTTGAGGTGCACTCCAATTATTAAATAGCATAGGTCTTGCCGTAACTTGAGGTCTTGGATTTGTTTCTTCTGGATGTTGGAATGATGAATTATGTTCTTCTATCCTAGAATCTGTATCACTTGCTGAATATCCTGAATTACGGTATAAATGTGTTGGGCGTGAATGTGTAGTTGGTTTTACCACTACTAAATTTTTTAATAGTAACTGATCAATATATATAATATAATATGGTACACTGAAAAATGTATTTCTTAAATATTCTCCTGAATTTGCTGTTTTTCTTTTATCAAATAAAATTATAAATATATAAAAAATAATAAATGGGGTGGAACAAAGAACATAACCACTAGAAATCATAATTCGATATTGAGATATTCTTCTAAATTTTGTTAAAAAGTTTTGAGTTTTCATAATTTCTTTGTATTTTATACAAAATCGAGTTCGAATAAAATAAAAAATGGTACTATGATAAATTATCGTTGATAATGAAATAAAAATTAAAATATAATGTCTTATTTCATAAAAATTGGATTCATCTATTTCGGATCGAGATTTAAATGGGGTAAAAATATATAATCCCATATACATTAATTTTGATATATTTGTGATAATACAAGTTAATTTAATATATCTACACAAACGATCATGACTAACTAATAATAACATTGGATACCTATATTATTATTATTCATTAAATATAATAAATATATTTCGATAAAGTAAATATACATTATTATTATTATTATTATTTTATTTTATTATATATTCATTAAGTACTAATAGAATTATAAATATTACCAGTCTCCAATAATTTGAGCTGAATAATTAAAGCAAGTACTCAGGACCTGAGATACTAACCAATTTCCTTTGGAAATATTTTCTATTTTTATTAATATTTATATATATATTATATAATTAATATTTAAATATAGAAAAAAAATAAACAAAATATTAAATATAATAATAATTATAATAATAATAATAATAATAAAAATTAAGGATAATAATAATAATAATAATAATAATAATAATAATAATAATAATAATAATAATAATAATAATAAATATTATATAAAAAAAATTATTATTTTACTTTCAGCATAAGAATCATAAAAGTTATCCAAATTTGAAAATGTTGCTGATAAAGAAGAAAACATCCAATGAATGAGAGCAATCAATACTGATGGTGTTGACCAGTTATTTCTATGAAGATATAATACTACAAGTGCCCAGTAAGAATATGCAACATTAAATGGAGCTGTAGCACTTTGAATTAATATAAATATTGTACGAGTCCACGAAAATTCAGTCATTATATATTTATAATGTTGATATAATTCTTAGATATATATATTTATTCTTAATCTTATATTTTATTTTTTATTTTTTATTTTTTTTATTCTTATTTTATTATTGTTTAATTTTAGATTATTCTATTTTGCTTTGTTTCGCTTTTTATTTTTTTTTTATTTTTATTTTTATTTTATTTTATTTTATTTTATTTTATTTTATTATATTATATTATTTTTTAATAAATTTAAATATTGATTTTTAAATTCTATTCTATTTTACTTTATTTTATTTTATCTTATTTTATTTTATTTTTAATATATTTATATATTGATTTTGTAAATTTTTTAATAATTTACAAAGTAA
>MCFG01000031.1:0-30000 GCA_002104895.1 Anaeromyces robustus
ACAGAATTCTATATCGTTGATTTACCCCCATATTGGTGGTATTCTTGGAATAGATTGGCTTGCAACCCACAATCCCTCTATCAATTTTACAACTAAAGAAATAGGCTTCAACTCAAACTATTGTCTTTCAAATTGTCTGACACTTTCAAACTCATTTGTAGCAAACTCAAAAAATAAAAAATCTGATAAATCTAGTAAACCTCATTCTAAAAATAATCATTATATTGAAAATCCCTCTGTCAATAAATCTTCTTGTAATACTTCTTGTTCCCACTCTGAACGTACAAAATCAATTAATTCTCAACATTTGAAAAATAATATCAAATCTACTCATGCCTCTAATTCTTGTGTATTTCCTAGTAAATATTCCTGTAATCTGTTAATCTTAGAAAAAATTCTTGCAATTCTGTTAATTTTAGAAAAAATTCTTGTAATCCTGTCAATCCTAGAAAAAATTCTTGTAACTCTGTTAATCCTGATAATAACCTTTACAATGCTGTTAATCTTAGTAATGATTCTTTTAACAATAATTCCTGTAACAATTCAAAATTTAGTAATCAATCTGTTTCCTCTGATATTCCTAATTCTGGTTTAAAATCAAATACTCAAAATCAACATACTCAATACAGCAATCTTTCAAAACCAAATAATTCAATCTTCTCGAAGGAGAGTGTGAATGATGATAATAAATCAAAGTCAAATTTTGCTCAAAATCAAATAAACATTCTACGTGTCAAAATTTTTTTCTACCAAATCCAAAAGAAATTATTAACAACTCTTCATTCTTTGCAATCAGTAAATCAAAATCAATTAAATACAAAAGAAAACTAAACAACAAATTTAAAGAATTTAAAACTGATGCATACCTCCCTTATGAAGACAAACCACCTGAAAATTTACCCTGCTACGTTGTGAAAAATAAATCAAAATGAAAAAAGAAAATTTATAAAATGAATCTCAACTATTAAATCTATCCTATTAATATTCTTATTAACTATTAATATCACTATAATAAATTTAAATATTATTTACTTTATTAATATCAAATTTATTTTATTACTATAGTCAAAATATATTTATACCTAGTTTAAAATTTAGTTAGTTTTATTACTATTAAAATATTATAACTTTATTAATATCAATATTCATGTAATTATATTATTAATATCATGTAATTTTATTATTAATATCATGTAATTTTATTATTAATATCATGTAATTCTCTATTATTATTATCAAAATTTTTATCATTATATAAATTCGAAATTTTACACAAAAATAATTTATAAATATTAATAAAATTTTTATGGTATAGTTTAGCCTAATTTTGAGATTCGTCTGGTATCCGAATCCTAGAGGAGGACCATGTAACGAAACTCAGAATTAGTAAAATAGTAACCATGGTCTAGTGGTCAGACACTAGAACCATCAGGCCGAACCTCTCGGGTTCGACTCTCACTCTTTCCAATTTTGGAAAAATTTTATTTTAAAAATTTATTATCAAAATTTTCTACACTTTTCCTTGTTGTAGAAATTACTCGAATTTAATCGATAAAATCTTATCGATTAAATTCTAAAAGATTCTAGTTTTTCTTTTTATTTTAAATTTTATTTATCCGAGATTCATTTTAAATCAAAAAATCTAAGTTTCTAGAACTTTTAATACTTTTTACAAACGAAAACTATTTTTCCGTAAAAAGTATAAATACGTGTAAAATTTCGACAAAAGAAATATTTTTTCTTCGCGTTTTTATTAACTAGTTAAATAAGTAATTCGAAATATTACACTAACTAATTAATAAATTATTATATTTTAAATTTAATAAAAATTAATAAAACATTTTATTATAAAACATATTTTTAATTAACTGTGTCTTTTACCTTTCTTAGATCTTTCGTGTTGTCCATTATTTCGAGTTACTCAAGCTTGCGGGCCTGTTGCTAATAAACTCCACTCTATCATTACAATATCTATAATAATAATAGCAGTAGTAATAGTAATATTAATATTAATAGTAATAATAATGGTAATAGCAATGATAATAGTAATATTAATAATGTTAGTAATAGTAATAGTACTAGCTTATCTACATATTTTCTATACAACTACTCTCAATTCATTAATAATTTAACTATCAACAACGTTTTTTTTGGTTTTAATTACTTCAACAATTTCTCCTCCTTGGAGAATTCTTCACGAAATAATACTTTCTTAGTTTCTAATAGTTTTATTCATTATGTTAGTTTAACTTACAACTTAAATAATACTTTCAGTTATAGTATCAACAACAATAATAATAGTTTAAATAATAGTATTAATTATAATAATTTAGTTAGTAATGCTTCAAGTGGGGTAAATTTTCATTCCAACTCGTTGGAATGGAGTAGGGTATATTATTTCCTTCTTGGTGGAAGAGTTAATCATTATAACTTGGGGAAAGAGGAGTGGAACAGTCTTTGTAAGGCGCAACTTAAACCTAGCACCTTTTCGGATGTTCCACTTTTGGTACGTACATTCGCACTTTTACTTAGAATTATGCCTACTGTTAGTGGCCAGATCTGGTCATTATTCAATAGGTATCCCAACAATCTAACCAAGAGCGTCGAAGCTGACAATTCAGTAGGACAAGACAGTAGGTCACACGCATCTAATAATGATAATAACTTTCCAACTTGATTTAATTTAATAATATACACTATACCATATGAAGTAATTATTAATTATTACTATCTATTAAATAATAAATTATTATTCTTTATTAGATTAAGTTTTAATATGTACAATTACTTTATAACATGTACTTTTTAAATTAAATTTAAATAAAATTTTCATTATTTTATTGCCAAAAAAAAAAAAAAAAAAAAAAAAAAAATTTTTTCTTTATTGTTATATCATATAAAATGTCATATAGTATGTGTAATACTTTTTTCTATTTTTTTTTATTTTTTTTTTTTTTTTAATTTTAATTTACATACTGATTATACGTAATAGAAAATTGATATATATATATATATATATTTAATAAATATATACTATAGGAATTAAAAAAAAAAAAAATACTATTAGTTAGTGTTCAAGTTATTATAATTTATAAACAATAATTTTTTAATTTTTATTACTGGCATATTAATAATAATAATATTATTATTATAATTGATATTAATAATTCTATTGTTAATATCAATTATATTATTATTGTTATTATTATTAAATATTATTATTAATTATTTTTTATAAAAAAAATTAAATAATGATAAATTTAAATATTAAATATTAAATACTAGTTAAACACTTTTTTTTTTTTGCTATTTTTTTATTTTTTAGAAAATCTGTAAAATTTATTTCATTATTATTAGTTTTTAAAAATAATTCTTTTATTATTTATCATTATTATTATTTATTAAAAAGTTTTTTTTCTTTTTTTCTTTATAATCTATATTAATATTTTCATTATTAATAAAAAAAAAAAAAAAAGATGTTAATGTTAATAATTAATAATATATATATAATAAATAACTTTTAAAAAATTTTATTAATATAGAAATAATATTTTTTTATATCATTTATCCTAAAATATTCGGTTACTTAACATGAATAAAATTAAAATTATTTTTAATTATTATTATTTCATTTCATTTGATTATATTATTTTTTTTTTTACAATCATAAAGAAGAATCTTTTATATCATTTAATCAACTTTAAAAAAATATATATTTTTTTTGTGATACTTTTATTTATTCTACTTTTTATTTTTTTTTTTTTTTTTTTATTATTTTTATTAATTTTTTTTTAATTACTTTTAGATTTTAATGAATTTATTTATGTCTGGTTATTTAATTAATTAATTATTTATTTCTATATTTATTTTTTATTATTTTTTTATATTTTTATTATTAAAAAGTCACTGTCACTTATTTTTAATAGTTAATAAATTTTTAATTTTTAAATATTTAATGAAAATATGAAATATGATATAAAAGCAAGAGTCAAATAATAATCCATTATAATATTTTATTTATTTTATCTATTTTTCTTTTTATTTTCTTTTCTTTTTTATTTTTTATTTTTTATTTTTTTATTTTTTTGAATAAATTATTATTCATATTCTTTTTTTTTTTTTTATATATTAAAGGAAGAGAATACACTTCCATGTTTTTTTTATTTATTTATTATAAATAATTATTAATAATACATTTAGATTTAGTATATAAAAAAAAAAGATTAAAATTTAAAAAAAGATAATTTTATCTAAAGAAAAAATATTATAACATATATTTAATATAAAGAAAAACAAAGAAAAATATATATAATAAATTTCTGAAATTATAATAATAATTTCAAAATGTAGGATTTTATTCAAATTTCATTCCTCTCCTCTCCTCTCTAAATAGTAAAATATTGCTAAACAAAAAAAAAAACATTTCAATTAAATATAGTGAGATATCCACTAAATTCATCCCTTTGGGTAAATCCTCATCATTTTTAATATAAGAAGAAGATTCCAAAGGCCCTGTGGTTGTTGAAATATGGTTGAAATGTGATTGAAATGTGATTAAAATAATATCCGTGATTAGAGATAGTATTATTAGGTCTTATCCGATTCGATCCCGACACACTCTTAGTTTTGAAGTCTTGAAAGATGAAAGGTTGGAAAATTTGTAGCATATCATCTTCATATTTTAATTAAAATATTATATGAAATTATTATTTTTTCATCTCCATTTCTATATATACATAAATATAAAATGTTTTTTTTTTATTTTTTTAAATTTTTATTTTTATAGTTGTTTGTATTATTAATTTTTTTTTTCTATATATATATATATATATATATATGATATTTGATCAATTTATATCCCTTTTTATTTATATCTATTTCATACTCTATTAAATATTTTACCTATAAATTTCCATTTCCTTTTATATATATATAATAAAATAATGAATGCTTATATATATAATAAAAATAATGAATGTTTAACCCATCTTTACTAAAAAGAAAAAAAAAAAAAAAAAAGAAAAAAAAAACATTTTATAATATAAATAGTATTTTGACCAATTTTTTTTCTTTTTTTTTTTTTTCATATCTTTCAATTTACATTTGGTTTATATTTCTACTCAATCATTTATAATATAAATAGTGTTCTGACCAGTTTTTTTTTTTTTCATATCTTTCAATTTATATTTTATTTATATTTCTACTCAAATATTTACAATATAAATATTATTTTAATCAATTTTTTCTCTTTTTTTTCATATTTTATAATTTCTATTTGATTTATATTTCTACTCAAATATTTACAATATAAATAGTATTTTAATCAATTTTTTCTCTTTTTTTTCATATCTTTCAATTTATATTTGGTTTATATTTCTACTCAAATACTTATAATATAAATAGTATTTTAATTAATTTTTTTCTTTTTCTTTTTTTTTCTTTTTCATTTATATTTGATTTATATTTCTACTTAAATATTTATAATATAATATAGTGTTTTGACCAATTTTTTTTATATATATATATCTTTTAATTTATATTTACATTATATTTCTACTCGAAAATTTATAAAATAAATAGTATTTTAATCAATTTTTTCTCTTTTTTTTCATATCTTTCAATATATATTTGATTTATATTTCTACTAAAAAGATTTTATTTAATTTTTCATTTCCACTTTTACATACAAAAAAAAATAATAATAATGTCTTTTACTATCCTTATTTATTTTCTTTTCTTTATTTTTATATTTTTTTTATATTCAATTTAATATTTTACTATATTTATATTTATATCTTTCAATTTATATTTAATTTATATTTTTACATAAATATTTATAATATAAATAGTATTTTAATCAATTTTTTCTCTTTTTTTTCATATCTTTCAATTTATATTTGATTTATATTTCTACTCAATCATTTATAATAGTGTTTTTACCGAATTTTTTTTTCATATATTTCAATTTATATTTGATTTATATTTCTCTATTCAAATATTTATAATATAATATAGTGTTTTGACCAGTTTTTTTTCATATCTTTCAATTTATATTTGATTTATATTTCTACTCAATCATTTATAATAGTGTTTTTACCGAATTTTTTTTTCATATATTTCAATTTATATTTGATTTATATTTCTCTATTCAAATATTTATAATATAATATAGTGTTTTGACCAGTTTTTTTTCATATCTTTCAATTTATATTTGATTTATATTTCTCTACTCAAATATTTATAATATAAATAGTGTTTTGACCGAATTTTTTTTCATAACTTTCAATTTATATTTGATTTATATTTCTACTCAAATATTTATAATATAAATAGTGTTTTGACCAGTTTTTTTTTTTCATATCTTTCAATTTATATTTACTTTATATTTCTACTCAAATATTTATAATATAAATAGTGTTTTGACCAGTTTTTTTTTTTCATATCTTTCAATTTATATTTGATTTATATTTCTCTACTAAAATATTTATAATATAAATAGTATTTTAATCAATTTTTTTATATCTTTCAATTAATATTGATTTATATTTCTACTAAAAATATTTTTTTAATTTTTCATTTCTACTTCTACATACAAAAATAAAAAAAAGCAATGATGTGTTTCATTATCTTTATTTTTTTTTCTTTTCTTTTCTTTGCCTTTTCTTTATTTTTATATTTGTTTTATATTCAATTTAATATTTTACTATATTTATATTTATATCTTTCAATTTATATTTACTTTATATTTCTACTCAAATATTTATAATATAAATAGTGTTTTGACCAGTTTTTTTTTCATATCTTTCAATTTATATTTGATTTATATTTTTCTACTCAAAATTTTACAATATTAACAGTGTTTTGACCATTTTTTTTTTTTCATTTTTTTTTTCATATCTTTCAATTTATATATTTTTACTAAAAAGACTTTATTTAATTTTTCATTTCTACTTCTACATACAAAAAAAAAAAAAAAAAAAAAACAATAATGTGTTTCACTATCTTTATTTTTTTTTCTTTTCTTTTCTTTATTTTTACATTTGTTTTTATATTCAATTTAATATTTTACTAAATTTACATTTACATTTTTCTACTCATTTTACTATATTTATATTTATATCTTTCAATTTATATTTACTTTATATGTCTATTCAAGCATTTATAATATAAATAGTATTTTAATCATTTTTTTTCATATCTTTCAATTTATATTTGATTTATATTTCTACTCAAATATTTATAATATAAATAATATTTTAATCAATTTTTTTATATCTTTCAATTTATATTTGATTTATATTTCTACTAAAAACATTTTATTTAATTTTTCATTTCTACTTCTACATACAGAAAAAAAGATGATGTGTTTTACTATCCTTATTTATTCTTTTCTTTTCTTTATTTTTATATTTGTTTTACATTCAATCTAATATTTTACTATATTTATATTTATATCTTTCAATTTATATTTGATTTATATTTCTATTCAAATTTTTATAGTATAATATAGTGTTTTTTCTAATTTTTTTCATAACTTTCAATTTATATTTGATTTATATTTCTACTCAAATATTTATAAAATAAATAGTGTTTTGACCAATTTTTTTTTTTTTTTTTTTTGATTTATATTTGATTTATATTTCTACTCAAATATTTATAAAATAAATAGTGTTTTGACCAATTTTTTTTTTTTTTTTTGATTTATATTTCTACTACTCAAATATTTATAATATAAATAGTATTTTGACCAATTTTTTATCATAACTTTCAATTTATATTTGATTTATATTTCTACTCAAAGTTTTATAATTTAAATAGTAGTATTTTAACTAATTTTTTTTCCATATCTTTTAATTTATATTCTACTCAAATATTATAGTATAATATAGTGTTTTAACTAATTTTTTTTTCATATACTCCAATTTATATTATATTTATAACTCAAATATTTATAATATAAATAGTATTTTAATTAATTTTTTTTTTTTTTTTTTCATTTATATTTGATTTATATTTCTCTACTTAAATATTTATAATATAATATAATATTTTAATCAATTTTTTTATATCTTTCAATTTATATTTGATTTATATTTCTACTAAAAATTGTTTATTTAATTTTTCATTTCTACTTCTACATACAACAAAAAAAAGAAACAATGATGTGTTTCATTATCCTTATTTTTTTTTTTTTTTCTTTTTTTTTTTTTTTTTTCTTTTCTTTATTTTTATATATTTTTTTTTTTATATTCAATTTAATATTTTACTATATTTATATTTGTTTTATATTCAATTTATATTTTACTATATTTATATTTATATCTTTCAATTTATATTTACTTAATATTTCTACTCAAATATTTATAATATAAATAGTGTTTTTGATTGAGTTTTATTTTTCATATCTTTCAATATATATTTGATTTATATTTTTACTAAAAAGATTTTATTTAATTTTTCATTTCCACTTTTACATGTAAAAAAAAATAAAAAAAAAGCAATGATGTGTTTCATTATCTTTATTTTTTTTCTTTTCTATTCTTTTCTTTATTTTTATATTTGTTTTATATTCGGTTTTATTTCACTATTTACTATATTTATATTTACATTTTTCTATTCAAATATTTATAATATAAATATTATTTTGACCGATTTTTTATCATATCTTTCAATTTATATTTGATTTATATTTCTACTCAAATATTTATAGTATAATATAATGTTTTGACCAGTTTTTTTTTTTTTTATTTCTTTCAATTTATATATTTCTACTAAAAAGATTTTATTTAATTTTTCATTTCCACTTTTACATGTAAAAAAAAAAAAGCAATGATGTGTTTCATTATCCTTATTTTTTTTTTTCTTTTTTTTTTTTTTTCTTTTCTTTATTTTTATATTTGTTTTATATTCAATTTAATATTTTACTATATTTATATTTATATCTTTCAATTTATATTTAATTTATATTTTTACATAAATATTTATAATATAAATAGTATTTTAATCAATTTTTTCTCTTTTTTTTCATATCTTTCAATTTATATTTGATTTATATTTCTACTCAATCATTTATAATAGTGTTTTTACCGAATTTTTTTTTCATATCTTTCAATTTATATTTGATTTATATTTCTCTACTCAAATATTTATAATATAAATAGTGTTTTGACCATTTTTTTCATAACTTTCAATTTATATTTGATTTATATTTTTCTACTCAAATATTTATAATATAAATAGTATTTTATTTATATTTTTCTACTCAAATATTTATAATATAAATAGTGTTTTGACTGAGTTTTTTTTTTTTATATCTTTCAATTTATATTTGATTTATATTTCTACTAAAAATATTTTATTTAATTTTTCATTTCTACTTCTACATACAAAAAAAAAAAAAAAAACAATGATGTGTTTCATTATCTTTTTTTTTTTCTTTTCTATTCTTTTCTTTATTTTTATATTTGTTTTATAGTTGGTTTTATTTCACTGTTTACTATATTTATATTTACATTTTTCTATTCAAATATTTATAATATAAATAGTGTTTTGACCAGTTTTTTTTTTCATATCTTTCAATTTATATTTGATTTATATTTCTACTAAAATATTTATAATATAAATAATATTTTAATCAATTTTTTTATATCTTTCAATTTATATTTGATTTATATTTCTACTAAAAACATTTTATTTAATTTTTCATTTCTACTTCTACATACAAAAAAAAAAAAAAAACAATAATGTGTTTCACTATTCTTATTTTTTTTTCTTTATTTCTATATTTGTTTTATGTTCAATTTAATAATTTACTATATATTTACATTTCAACTTGTACATCCAACAAATAATAATGGTTTTATTATTATTTGAATTTTTTTTATTTAGTAGATGTATATATATTCTATACTCAATCAATCATATATTTTACTAAATTTTCATTTTGTATTTTTCCATGTATTAAATAATAATATATTAAAATTCATCATCCACAAATTCTTTTTAATTTTTTTATTCAATTATATATTTCATTTCATTATTTTCATCCGTCCTTGGATTATACTTTTATGATTCAAAAAAAATAATTAAATATTTTACTAAATATTAATTTCCATTCCTATAACAATGTAGGCCGATAATCCGATAATCATATTCATTTACTTAATTAATTTTTACATATATTAAATAATGGAGTTTCATCACGATAATTTTCTTAAGAAAATATTTAATATTTAATATAATTTAAAACAATTTTTTTTTTTTTTTTTTTTTTTTTTTAATTATCTATGAATACTTTATTCATCAATATATTAATAAATTGAACAAAGTTATTATTATACTATTATCTATCTTTTGTTATTATTTAAACTTCTAATAATATTCTTTTTTTCTATTAAACAATAAATAATTATTTTTTAATTTTTATAATCATTTTATGTATAATTACACAATATCATTATTTATAATTAAAAAAAAAAAAAAAAAAAAGGATATATGTATTTTCCTTTTTTTTTATCTTTTATATTTAAAATATGCAAACAGCTAAAAGTTTTTTAGATATAATAATAAATAGATAAAAAATTAATAATTTAATAAATAAATAATATAAATCAATAAATAAAAAATTAACTATTAAATAAAATTTTAATTTATTAATAAAAACTTTAATTAAATAATTGTTTATATATTTTATGATGGAATCCAATAATAATCATAAATTATAAAACTATTTTTTATTTTTTATATATCAAATTAAAAATGTAAATGTAATTTAATATATTTATTATATAATATATACATAATTTTTTTTTAATAATAAAATCTTAATAGATTACAATTTTAATTTTTTCTTCTTAAAAATTTTATTAATAAATATAGAGAAGAAATAAATAGTGTAAAGTAATAACATTATAAATGAAAAAAATAATAATTATTTATATTTTTTATTTCATTTTTTTTTAAATAATAATAATAATAATAATAATTAAAAAAAGTATCACATTATTTGTTATTTATTTAAATATTTAATTGTTATTAAAGAAAGATAATAAATAAATGGAAAAAATAATAATAATAAATAAATAATCAATCAAATCAATTTTTTTAAGTGGCATTCTTTTTATTCAAAGAAAGTTATAAAAAAAAAAAATTTAAATAATAATAATATATAAGAAAAATAAAAACTAAAAAAAGAAATAAATAACAATCAATAATTCATTTATTCATATGTTCAAACTAGAAAAAATATAATATATATATATAAAAATGAAATATTTAAAAGAATACAAAAATAATAATCAAAAATACATAATCAAAAAAAAATGTTATGATGTGGATTTATTATATCATAAGTATTTTTGAATTAATAATAATAATAATAATAAAAATTACTTTTTTAAAAAATCATTTTAATTAAAATTATAATTGCATATAAAAAAAAGTTTTATCTATAATTTAAATAAAAAAAAACATAATAATAATACTTTTTATGTATGAAACATCTTAATTTCAAGTGATATATATCTGTCAATGATTTTTCAATTTATAAACATAAGATTAAACAAATAATTAATTAATAAATTAATAAATAAGCAACACATATTATTAATTGAAAAAACAATTTTTTTTTTTAAAAAAAAAAAATAAATATGTTATATACGATCTTCAAATTAAGAATTATTATTTTTATATATATATACTTGATGATATTTTAATCAATATTTTTTTTAATATATTTTATTTAGTTCTATTTTTATATTATTATATATTATTTTGATATATACCTATGTATATATATATATATATATAAAATGAAATTTGATTTTATATAATTATATCTTATATTTTAATAAAATTTTAATCAAAATATTTTTATACTAACTTAAATATTTCTTTTTTATTATTTTATTTATTATAATTTCATATATATATTTTCAATATAACTTATATTCTTTGGTTTAATATTATATATTATTCTTATATATTCCATATATTTATATATTTATATATATATATATATATATTTGTATTTATATTTATATTTATACTATTTTCTTTATTTATTATATATATAGCAAAATGATTTCTATAACAGATGAACAATTAAGTAATGTCATTAATTTACTTGGATGTAGTATTTTCCTAATGATTATAGTTTATCATTTTATTCAAGTTAATACAGATAAATAATTTAACTACACCTATTAAAGAATAAACTAAAGAAGAAAGAAAACATAAATAACAATAAAAAAAAATTAACAAAAATATATATAATTTATTAAATCAACATTAATAATACAAATAATAAAAATAAATCATGCATTAAACAAAAAAAAAAATATAAAATAAAATAAAAAAGAAGAAGAAAGAAAAAAAAATAAATAGAAATAAGGAAAAATATATGATATATATATTATCCTTTCCTATTTTTCTTTTTCTTTTTTCTTTTTTTTTTTTTTATATTAATTTATTCTTTATTCAAGAAATGAAAATTAAAGATTTAAATATATTACATTTTTATAAAATTTAAATACCAATAATTTAGAAATACAACTATAAAGAAAATTTACAATAATAAAAAAAAATTCAAAATAATAATAAAAAAATAATAATAAATAAATTAATAAAAATAAAAAAATAAAATAAAATAAAATAAAAAAAAAATAATATATAACAAAATAATTTAATCTATATATATAATTATTTTAATAAATATATCCCAATTTTATTTTCAACATACCATATACATATTTATTATTAATATTATTATTAATACAATATATATATATACGTTTTAAATAATGATAATAATAATAAATATATATAACTTTTTTTTTTTTTTTTAGATATATGAAATTGCATCAAATAAAAAAAATAAATATAAAAATAAATAAATAAATAAAAAATGAAGTAAAAAAAATAATAATATAATAAAAAAAATTTAAAAAAATATATAATAATAAAAATAAATAAATAATAAAAAAAAAAGTAATAATAATAATAAAAAGAAAAAGAAAAAGATTTTAATAATATTAATAATATTAATAATATTATATTTTCATCAATATTTAATTCCAAAAAATGTCAATTAGTTTTGTTTTATAATATTATAAATTATATATAAGTATAATTAAGGGGAAAAAATGAAGAAAAGAAAGAGAAGAAAAAAGAGGGAAAAATGAAAGAAAACTTGTAAAAAAAAAAAAATATTAAAAATAGATAATTGATTATTAATTATATATATATAATAGAAAGAAAAGGTATTCATATACTATACTATAAGTTTCTTTTTATTATTATTATTATTATTATTATTATTATTATTATTATTATTATTATTATTATTATTATTATTATTAATTTAATCATGATAATATTTGGGTATTTTATATTGTTATTTTAATTATTGTTGATTTAAAAAATAGAAAAGAAAAAAAATAATAATACTAATTATTATTATTAATGCTAGGTTTTTATAAAGTTCTTTTTTTTTTTTTCTTTTTTTTATTTGGATGATACGTATGTATAATTAATTAAAAACGAAAATATATATATATATATTAATTATTGTATTGATTATATATTTTTATATATATAAATCAGTCGGTTTTTTATCTTGGTTGTTAAAGTTTTTTTTTTTTTTTGTCTTTAATATATATAAGATATCTTGTTCGAAACACAACAACTTTGATTGGTTTTTCTATTAGTTGGGTTTTTTATATTAGGTTTTATTATTAAAATCAATAGAGATATTGACCGATTTTATATGATATAAATTATAAATATAAAGGAATGTTAATATACCCATTTACATAGAAATATATTGAATATTTACGGGAGAGTTGCATTTCGCAATGGGGCGCATGACAAAGATTTGTAGGTTGCATTTCGCAATGTTGCAATTCGAAATGTTGCATTTCGCAATGGGGCGCATAATTGTATAAATAATTAAATAAATAAAAATATAATATAAAGAATTATTTATTTAATAATATTTTTTTAGTTAATAATATTTTTATTTAATGATTTAATAATATTAAATATTTTTTTAATATTGAATTTTTTTTAGTATTTTAATAATATTTTATTTATTTTTTTTATTCAATGATATTGAATATTTTTTTAGTATTTTAATAATATTTTATTTATTTTTTTTATTTAATGATATTGAATATTTTTTTAGTATTTTAATAATATTTTATTTATTTTTTTTATTTAATGATATTGAATATTTTTTTAGTATTTTAATAATATTTTATTTACTTTTTTTATTTAATGATATTGAATATTTTTTTAGTATTTTAATAATATTGAATATTTTTTGAATATTTTTTTTATTTAATTATAATTTTTATTTAATATTTTAATAATATTGAATATTTCTTTTAATATTTCAAATCAAAAAATTTTATAAAAATATTTAATTTTATAATGAATTTTAATTTTTATATTTTTTTTTTTGTAAATAAGTAATTTATAAAAAAATATTTATTTATTTGTTTCTTTTCTTTATTCTAAAATTTATATTATTGTTTTATTTATTACTTGTTATCGTCTTTTTAATAAAAATACATATATAATACTGTTATTTATTATCTTTTATTTTATTTATTATTATTCATTTATCAAAAAAATAATATAAATATACTTAATTTTATAAAAATTTTTTTTTTTTTTAATTTTTTTACTTTATTTTTTTTTTTGTAAGTAATTAATAAGAAAAGAAATATTTATTTATTTGTTTATTTTCTATTCATTTATTTATATATATATTTTTTATTTATTTATTTAATTTTTTTAAATTCTATTTTATTTTATTTCATAACGTGGCTTTCATAATTTGTGTTAAAAAATTTTTCATTTTTTTATTTGTTTTTTATGCGCCTCATTGCAAAAATTTAATATGCGCCCCATATCATATTGCGAAATGCAACACATTCAATATTTACATTGATCAATACATAATTTAATGCAATTCATGTGTTTCATGTGATAATCACATGTAATCTATAAAAATATAAAAATTTATTACATTTTTATTTATTAATATTATATATATAATTTATAATTGGAGAAATAATTGTTATTATTCTTCCATCTTTTTATTTTTAATCTTTTTTTTTTTTTTTCTTGACAGAATTACCATAAATAATATAATAAACAATATATTATTTCTTTTATTTTATGTTACTTTTTTATTTTTTTTTTTATTATTTAGTAAAAGAATATTAAAAATAAAATTTAATAAAAGTAATGCCATAAAATATTTAATAAAATATATATATATATAAGAGAAATACACTTTGTTGATTACATAAATATATATTTTTTTTCTTTCAGATTATTTTGGTAACTATTATTATTTATTATTATGATTTATTATTATTATGATTTATTATTATTATGATTTATCATTTTATTAAAATATGTTAATTATTTATTTACCAATAAGTACAATTTTCATTTATATATTATTTATGATAATATTGATGGATCAATTCAAAATAAAAAAAAAAATTAATGTATTATTGAATAATTAAAAATATTTCATAACCTTTTTTTTAAAATATTGACAATCCCCTTTTATATATCTAAATATGTTTATTATGATTATGTTAAATAAAAGGTTTTTTTTTTCTTTTTCTTTTTCTTTTTTTTTTTTTTTTACTTTATTTTTTTTTCTATTATATCATGTTTTAATTTTATTGGTTTGTTAAAAATTTTATAAAAAAAAGAAGTCGTATAAATAAAAATAATCAATTAATTAATATAAAAAATATTTCTTTATATTATATTACTTATTAAAAAACTTTTCTTTTTTTTTCTAATAACTTATATTTTTAATCTACTTTAATGTTTTGTTTTATTATTAATTTTTTTTTTTTTTATAATCAAAGTAAATGTATTTATTTATTTTTTTTTTTTTTATTAAAATCTTTTTTTTATAAATATTTTATATTAAATGTAAACTTTAATCAATTTATTTTTATTAATATATGGATGAATATATTGAAATTTGTATTGATTTCTAATAAAATCATGAAAAATGCCATTTATTATCTATTTATTATCAATATAATCTTAATATATAGTCAATTCATTCAATTTTTTCTATTTAAAAAAATAATATAAATCAATATAATCTAATATATATTAAATCAATTAAATTAAATAAATTAAATAATCTAAATTATATTATAGTTGGAAATAGAGAGTAACACATTTTATTTTCTTTGCTTTAATCAGTTAAAAGAAAAATATAAATAAGGTAAAAAAAAACCTTGTTTTTTTTTTTCTCTCATACTTTATTTTTATTAAATAATAAAAAGAAAAATAGATAAATATCAATGAATAAAAATAAAAATACTAAATAAAAATAAAATAAAATAAAATAATTAAATATAATATAAATAAATATATAAAAATAAAATATAATATAATAAAATAAAATAAAATAATAAAAAAATAAAATAGAATAAAAATGACTTCAATAGAACTAGATAATATGGATGGAACTACTTTAGATAATTCTAGTATTATCATTAATAATGAAAATATTAGTATTGATATAAAATATGAACCTCAAAAAAATAATGAAGAGGTACATATAAAAAAAGTTGGTGGTGGCGGCCCGGAAGAACCAAAATTTATACCCATGCTTTTAACTATTATATCGGTATTATTTTTTACTGCATTAAATGAATCTGTAGCTACAGTAATGTATACTGATTTAGTTCATGATTTAGGTAAAGATATTACAACCATTCAATGGGTTACTACTGGATTTGTTCTCGTTTTAGCTATAGGCATGATATTCTCTTCCTTTATAGCAAAAAATTTATATATGCGTACTATCTTTTTCACTTCGGTAATATTCTTTGTTTCTGGATCCATTATTTGTGTGATAGCTAATTCTTTCATTATTTTACTTATTGGTCGTATTATTCAAGGTGTTGGTACAGCTATGTTAATGCCTCAAATTTCTAATACTGTAATTATCATGGCTCCAAAACATCGTTTTGGATTTTATAATGGTATAACTATGCTTATTATTATTACAGGTAATGCTTTAGGTCCTACTTTTTCCGGTTTAATTACTCGTTATTTAGGTTGGAGATATGTATTTGCCATGATTATTCCAATTCCTGTTATTGGTGGTATTATTGGTTATTGGACTGTAGGTAATATTATTCATCAAGAAAATTCTAAATTAGATATTCTTTCAGTTATCTTAGGTATTCTTGGTTATGGAGGTATTTCTTTCGGTTTAGGTAATACCGGTACTTATGGATTTGGATCAAGATTAGTTATCATTTCATTAATAATTGGTATAATATGTTTAATATTATTCTTTATTTGGGAAGCTACTTGTAAAAATCCAATGGTTTCATTAAAAAATATGGGTAGACCTTACTTTATTCTTAATGTCTTTTTAAGTACGGTAAATTGTTCTACTCTTTTAGGTTGGTTAGCTATTTTACCTTTTGTTATACAAAATGCTTTAGGTAAAAGTGTTTCTATTGGTGGTTTAGCTTTATTACCTGGTGGTATAATTAATGCTCTTTTAAATGTATTTGCTGGTAGAATTTATGATAAATATCGTTTTAAATATGCACCTATTGGTTTCTTAATTATTATTTTAAGTTCCCTTTTCGCTTTTATTATGTGTATTACAGATCATATGCAATTATGGGTAATTATTATTTCATATACTTGTGTTAATATGGGTTTACCTATTGTTCAAAGTATATATACTTCAAGTTGTTTAACTTCTGTTCCACCACAATCTTCACCTCATGCTGCTGCTATTTATCATTCCTTTTTCCAACTTTTCGGAGCTTTAGGTTCAGCTATTTATGTAGCTTTCTTAAATAATTTTAATACTGTTTCCTTTAGTTCTTCCGTTAATCCATTAATAAATGGTGCTTCTGTTTGTTTCATTTTAACCATGATTATAACTGGTATCCTCTTTATTATTGGACTTTGTTGGAGTATAATATATTTCAGAAATCATGATAATAAAGGAAATCCAAAACATAAGTAAAAGTAAAAATTAAAAATATATATATATAAAACTTTTTTTATTAATTTCATTAATTTAAAGATATCAATAAAAATGGGTTTTTTTTTTCTTTTCTTTAATATATAATAACTATTACCTTCCCTCTATCTATCTATCTATCTATATTATTTAATAACAATAACAATAACAATAATAATAATAATAATAATAAAAATAAAAAAAAATAAAAAATAAAAAATAAAAAAAAACATAAATACAAAATATAAAATATAAATAACTACATATTTAATTTAAAATAAAAAAAATAAAATAAAAAAAATGCAATATAAAACAATATATATCCATATATTTTTCCTTCTTTTATATATTAATATTACTAAATTTATAAAGATCATTATTTATTTATAAATCAATTGTCAAATAATGTAAAATAAAAAACTTTTTTAATTTATATATTTATATATTGAATTTGATCTTATTTTATATTATTTGTTTATATATTTATTTATTTATATATCTATTTATTTATCTATTTATTTATTTACATATTTATTTGTTTATTTATTTATTTGTTTGTTTGTTTGTTTGATTGTTTGTTTAATCTATTTGTATGTTTATTTATTTATTTATTTATTTATTTATTTATTTATTTATTTATTTATTTATTTATTTATTTATTTATTTATTTATTTATTTATTTATTTATTTATTTATTTATTTATTTATTTATTTATTTATTTATTTATTTATTTATTTATTTATTTATTTATTTATAATAATCAAAAGATTTTGTATGGATAATACATTTATTCTATAATTAAATTTTATATTAAAAAAAATAAAGAATAGAAAAATTCAAAATCCAAATTATTAACATTTCTTATAAAAAAAGTATTTATTTATTAAATAATAAGATGTCCACATTAATACATAAATAAATATATTAATAAAAAGATTATTACATAAATAATAAAATAAATAATGATATGATAATAATAATAATTTTTATATTATATACAAAAAAAAAAATAATTTTATAATTTTTATTAATAAAATATATATAGAATTATACCTATAAAGCTTTTTTTTTTTTTTTTAAATAAAATAAAATAAAATAAAATAAATAAATATTTAAAAAATGTTTTAATAAATTAAATATAAATAATTATAACTCTAATGATTTTTTTTTAATCCATCATAATAAATATTTTGTTAGAAAAAGGTTTTCATTAATTATAAATATTATAATATTTTATGATGATAACTATTATTTATTATTATATATTTTATATAATTTATTATATATTATTTATTATTTATTATTTATTTTCAAATAATGATATAGTAAAATAATAATTATAATAGTATTAGTTAAAAAAAAAAATAATAATAATTATAAATAAATACAATATTAAATAATAAAATAAATAATAAAAATAATAATTATTTAATATTGATAAATTATATATACATATTAATTGAATAATTAATTATTTTATTCATTATATTTACTATATTATATTATATTATATTAATGAAAATATGAATGAAGTTTTGATTTGATTTTAATTAAATAATACCTATTTAATTAGTCTTTCGATTATATTTATATTTATAAGTTTTGTTTTTATTTTTTTTTTATTTATCATAACTTTTTTTTTTTTTTTTTTTTAAGAAAGTAAACTTTTCTTTAATTGTTCAATTAATTCCTTTTTTTCTTGTAATTCAGTTTCAATAAATCCTTTCTGAACAATAGCATCATATAATTCACCACGTATTTCTTCTACTTCTTCTGGACTTACCCAATCTTCACGCTCTTTTAATGAATCAAATACTTCATGATATTCTTTAATTTCATCATATAATTCTTTTGTTTCTGTTTCTTTCTTTTCTAATGCTTCATTTTTCTCATTAAGAGCAATAGTTAAATTTTCTATTTGCTTTTTTAAATCATTAATCATTTCTTCATATTCGGTTACGGTTGAAGTAGTTATTTTTACTTTATTAGATTGACTAGAAGAAGTTGAAATAAGGGTATTTAAAGAATCATTAGAAGTATCCATTTTTGAATTATTTTTCAGTGATTCATTATGAACATTGTCTTCAATAATTGGATCTTTTACTTGTGCAGCTAATAAAGCTTCTTCAATTTTTTCTTCTAATTCTTCTGGTGGAATCCAATTTTCTCTTTCAACTAATAAATTTACTACATCATTAAGATTACTTATATCATCTACTAATTCATCTTTTTCTTTTTTAACAACTAAAAAATCTTCTTTAAGTTTAGAATTAAGAGCTTCTGCATTATTTAAACTATCCATTAATTCATCATTTGTTTTTAATGCTGCATTTAATCGTTCTTGTAATGATTTATTTTCTTTTTTCAAATTTGTATATTCTCTCAATGAAATTGGGGTACCTTGTTCACTGTCATATACACTTTTAGTTCTATTATAATTCTTATATGTAGATTGTTTTAAATATTTTTCACCTTCTTGTAATTGTGATTTTGTTAAATATCCTTCATAAAATTCTATTTTTTTTATTAATTGTTGTATAAATTGTTCTTGACTATTACTGTTATCATCCTTTTTTAATTATTTAAATTAATTAATTTAATTTATTTTAAATGTATTATTATTAATATATGATAATAGATGTTAATCATTTATATTTATAAATATTCAACATTTTATATAAAAAAGAATGTAATAGAAAATAAACATTCATATATAGTTAAAAAAAACTTTTTTTATTTTTTATCTTAAAATTGTCTATACCTTAAAAAATGAATGACCTACAATAAATAATAGTAAAACAAATAATACAAATAAATATATATATATTCTTTAGTTAATAATGAAATACATTTTATTTATAAATTTTTATCAAATTTTTAAAAGTATGCTAATAATTTACTTGAATCGCTCTTATCAAAAGGACTACTACTATCTATTATATTATTATCACTAAGAGATTTTATATGTAAACCACGTTTCTATTATAATATTGAAATAAAATTATTATTAATTATTATGTAAAAATAAACAAATTACAATAATTACATAATTTATAAGAACTTTTATTTATTTTATTAAAATGAATGAATAAAAATAAATACATATATTATATATTATTGTTATTAAGATGATTATTATTATTATTAAAAGAATATATTCATTACTTCACTACTAGTCTGTTCTTTCCATTTTTCAATTTGTTTCTTATTAACTTTGGGCGATTTCCAATGTGAAGATGAATTTAGTTTTTTTGATAAAATATTTTCTTTATTCATTTTATTCGACCTTTGAAATATATTAAAATAAAAATTAAAGGGTATAATAATTTACACTTTATTTTTAATAAAATAAAAATAAAATATAAAAAAAAAAAATTTTTTTTTCAATATATCATAAATTAATTATTTATAAAAATGATAATAAAAAAAGAATTATTAATTTTTTTAAAATAAATTGCGTATTTGATGGACAATTTTTTTTATTTTAAGTAGGACAAAAAAAAATAATTTGAAAAAAAATTAAATAATTAATAAATATAATTAATAATCAAAATATAAATATTTGATAATTATATAAAATACTATTAAATAATTATTATTATTATTATTATTATTATTATTATTATTATTATTATTATTATTATTATTATTATTATTATTATTATTATTATTATTTATTATTATTATTATTTATTTATTATTAGTATTATTAGTATTATTATTATTATTATTATTATTATTATTATTATTATTATTATTATTATTATTATTATTATTATTATTATTATTATTATTATTATTATTATTATTTATTATTATTATTATTTATTTATTATTAGTATTATTAGTATTATTATTATTATTATTATTATTATTATTATTATTATTATTATTATTATTATTATTATTATTATTATTATTATTATTATTAGTATTAGTATTATTATTATTATTATTATTATTATTATTATTATTATTATTATTATTATTATTATTATTATTATTATTATTATTATTATTATTATTATTATTATTATTATTATTATTATTATTATTAGTATTATTATTAGTATTAGTATTATTAGTATTATTATTATTATTATTATTAGTATTATTATTATTATTATTATTATTATTATTATTATTATTATTATTATTATTATTATTATTTATTTATTATTATTTTATTAAAATAATATAATGAAGAATTATACTTTACTATTAAATTATTAATTATATTAAAATACTATCATAGTTATAATTAAAAATAATTAATCAATCTACTCCTAATTCATCTAATTACATTATTTTTTTAAGTATTAAAACTTTATATATTTAAAAATTTAAATATATATATATTTGGAATTTATCAATTAATATGCATTACTTATGTATAACAATAATATTTTAATATGAACTTTAAAATAATTTTCACATAAGGATAATAATTATAAATTTAAAATTATAATAATCATAAAAAAAAATTCTTCTTATAATAAGTATTACAACATTTCACACTGAACAAAAAATGTATATATATTATTTAATTAAATAAAATTTCAGATATTTATTATTATTAATAAGTTTTTTATTTTTGGTATTTTGTTTATTTTGCTTTTATTATATGAAAATATTAAAAATAAATAACATATTAAAAACATTATAAAATAAAAATGAAAAAAATAAATGATTAATAGAAAATAAAAATTAAAAAATTAAAAATAATAATAAAAAATAAACAAATAAAAAATAAAATAAAAAGAAAAAAAAAAAAAAAGAAAACAAAGAAAAATAAAATAAAAAAAATAATATATATATATACATATTAAATATATATATATTTAAAAAAAAAATCAATAAAATTTTTTTTTTTTTTTTAGTTTGTAGTTTGTAATCTGTGATTTGTATTTTTGTGGATATTTTTGTGGATATTTTTGTTTTTGTTTTGTTTTAAGGGACTACTATAATACATATTTACTTATTTAAAAATAATTAATAATATCAAAAATGTATATCAAAAATATATATATATATTTCATAATTACAAAATCAAAAAATTATAAAATATATATTATTATTATTTTTTTTTTTTTACATTTAATTCTTAATAATCGTAAAAATATTTCCTTTTTCTTTAACTAAATTTTTAATATATATTTCAAAATTGTTTTCTTTTCTTAAAGTTTCAACTTTTTAATAAAATATGATATTTGTTTTGTTCCCTTTTCTCTTGGAAAATGATTTTCTTTTAAAAAGTAAATAAATTTCTCATTTTTCTTTGCTTGTTTATTTGTTTTTTGTTTTTTGCTTTTTTCTTTCTTTTTTCTTTTTTCTTTTTTCTTTTTTCTTTTTTTTTATTAATATTATTATTATAATTTAATTCTGTTTTCATTTTTTGTTTTGGTTTTTTTTTTTTTTTAATTATATTAAAAACCATTTATATTTATTTTTATTTTTCTTCTTTCTTTTTTTCTTTTTTCTTTATTTTATTATAATTATTATTATTATTATTCCTTAATAAAATCTATGTATTTAATTTTTTATCATTTATTTCTTCTTCTTTTCTTTTTCCTTTCTTTTTCTTATTCAAAAAAAAAAAGTTATAAATTTTTACTTTTCTATTTTCATTTTTAATGAAATATATGATTCTTTTCTTTACTTATTATTAAAATATAATGAATAAATTAAAAATAATTGGAGTTCTATAATATTTAAATATATTTATATAAAGTTGATTAATTAGGATAGTATAAATAGCAAAATTGATTTATATGAACTGGAAAAAAAAATAGTAATTAATAAATATGATCATCATAACTAATTCTTTACTATATATTTATATTTATATATATAATAATAATATATCTATTATATATATATTAATTTAAAAATAATATAATAAAATCATATCGAAAATTGATGATTTTCATTATTTTCAGGTTCTGGAATTAAATCTTTTTCTGAAATTTCATTTTCATTTGAATTGATAACTTGTAACTCAATAGCAGTTTCATCTTCTGAAATATCAGCAGTTTCATTATCACTATTATAGTTTTCATACCTATCATAAGATGTTAATTTATTATTATTACAAAAAGATACTACTTCTGATTTAGTAAATGAAATTTGTCTCTTAATAAATCTCCAAGGAAAAAATGTATATTTACTTTCCTTTTTACTATTCTTAGATTTATCACTATATCCTGAATCAGATCTATCAATTTGATCATCTGAACAAAGAGTTGATTCAGAACTCATTTTTTCTTCTTCAATTTCTTTTTCTTCATCTTCCTTTTCTTCTTCATTTTGGTTTATTATTTTTTCATCAATTTCATTAGAAACAGTAGATGAAGAAGCAACATGTACATTTATATTGCTAAAATCATTACTATTAACTGTACTAGTATCATTAACATCAACTTCATTTTTAACAAAAGAATGTTGAAGACTTTTTGGAACATACAAAAGTTTTGAAGGATTGGATTTTACTGGATGATTAAATACAGATTCAAATTCTGTACTTGAAAATGTTGAATATGTAACATCAGTAATATTTTGATTATTTGGTAAAACGGTATTATTAGATCCATTTTTTAAATAACTAAATGGATTTTTAAAAGTATCCACCATCATATCCTTGATACTCTTTTTCTTTTTTAATTCCTTTTTAATATTTAAAGGATTATTAGTACCATTTTCATTTTCATTAATATCAATAGTTTCACTGGAATCTTTTACAAAAGTTTGACTAATTCTTTTAGCTAAAGACTTCATGTTTATCTTACTCTAACGTATATTACTTTAGATATATATTATTTTTCTTCTTTTGAATTATAATAATTTAAAAATATTATTTATATATATATATATATATCGAATGCGATTTATAAAATTAATTGAAAATATTTAAATATATATATATACAATTATTTAAAAAAAAATTTTTTTTTTAATTATATATATTTTGAATATAATATAATATATGTTTATATAATATATAATTTTATATATATATGTTTAAATAAAATAATAATATGGATATTATATCTAAATAGAATATTTTATGTTATAAATATGTATGCTACAAAAATTATGTTTGTTGTAAATTGATATATTATTTAATCTTCAAAATAAACTATTGTTATGACATTATTGTTTAATATTATGTATAGAGTTCAATTAATTATATAACTATAAATTAATTGTTTAATTATGATTAGGAATTTAGATGGTAATTATTATTACACAACCTTATGATATTAATTATTGACTAATTATAGATATTAATATATTTATATTGAAATATTTACTATCAATTGTATTTTTATGTTTTTTTTTTTAAGTCAATTAAATAATATAACTATTGTATTAAATTCCATAAAGCATAATTTGTGAAAAAAAATTTCTAGAAAAATATATAATTACAGTAAAAAAAAATAATATATATTAGTATTTTTAAAAGTTACTACTATTAATATATTTTATTTAGTAAAAACAAAAATAAATATAAAATATATATATAAATAATAATAATTATTATTTTAGATTATATAAGATTATATAATAAATAATAATGAATTAAATTATATATTGTTCATATAATTTATAAATTATATTTAAAATTTATATTAACATTATTATTTTAATGTTCTAAATATATATATAATTTAATTATTTAGTATATAATAAATACAAAAAAATATAAACCTTTTCTTAATTATAACTACTAAATATATTATTATTTTTAAATCTCAGATTTTATCTTGACAGATTTTTTTTTTAAAATTAAAAAAAAAAAAAAAAGTTGAAAAGATAAGGAAATAATAATAAATTAAAGGAAAATAAAAAATTTAAAATTTTTTTTGTTTTATTTTATATATTGTTAAATATACTTAATATAATGAATGATTATATTATTTAAAAAAAAAAAAGATTATATTAAAAAAAAAAAAAAACTCATGAATGTACTTAAAAAGAAATGAAAACTTTAATTATTAAGTAATACAAAAATTTAAATCTTTAATTGTTTTTATAAGTTTTAAATAGTTAATAAATGATTTAATTTTTTTAATATTCTATTATATATTAAAATATATTTTATTATATTAGTAGTATTCTTTTATATTTAAAAAAGAAATGGAATATATTCTTTAATATATTATGTAGTATATCTAATATATATTACATAATTAATTTTAATTATATGTAACATTACAGAAAGATAAAAAAGTAAATAAATAGGTAAATAAATATTAAATAAAAATCTATAAAAAAATAAACATCTAAAAAATATTTAAATAAATAATAAACAATTCATTAAATATTATTGTATATTAAATATAATAATTTAAGTTATTACTATATATTTTATTATAATATAATATAATATAATATAATATATATAATATAATATAATTTAATAAAATAAAAATATATTAAATATATTTCTTAGATTTATTCCATATTTGTATAATTTTAAAGATTTAAAATTTCAAATTGTTAATTTAATTAATTATAATACTTAATATATGATACAGTTAATTATTATTATGTCATATTATTATAAATATATATTACAATTTAAATCATACATTATATTATTAATTCAATTGATGTAATAGCCTTATTCATCGTGATCAATAGTATATTTTATACAAAATATTATATAATATTAAAACAATATATTATATTGAATAAATTAAATTTAATCCTTATTATTAAAATAAATTAATTTTTTTATTACTTTATTAAGAAAAAAAATTCTTTTTTTATGGATTTTCATATGATATCACATTTTATTAATGATAATATTTATTTTAATGTAACTCTAACATAAATTAATGTATTTTAATTCTAATATTTTTAATTAATGAAAAATATAAAATAATAGATTATTATTAAGTATAAAAGATTAATTATACTAATAAGATATGTATCAATTGCTTTAAATAAAAAAAAAAAAACTTCAAATAAAAAAGAATTATTATTAAAAATTCAAAAATTCATTTATAATTAAAACCAAAAATTATATATAATTTGTATATTTAATCAAGCAATTTAATATAATAATCAATTTATTATTTATAATATAATAAAGTATTCTTTTAATTATAATAATCAATTTATTATATAATATAAAAATAATAAAAAACGTTATTATAAAATAAATAACTATTCTTTTAATTATTATAATAATCAATTTATTATATAGAATATAATAAACGTTATTATAAAACAAATAAGTATTCTTTTAATTATTATAATAATCAATTTATTATATAGAACATAATAAACGTTATTATTAAGTATTCTTTTAATTATTATAATAATCAATTTATTATATAGAATATAATAAACGTTAAAAGATTTTTTATATGATAACTAAAATAATTATTATAATTAAAAAATAAGTTTTTTTTTAATTATTAAAATCAATTTATTACTTTCTTTATTAATTAATTATTATCACTTATTATTTATTATTTATTATCTATTATATATTATTTATTATTTATTATTTATTATTTATTATTTATTATTTATTATTTATTATTTATTATTTATTATTTATTATTTATTATTTATTATTTATTATTTATTATTTATTATTTATTATTTATTATTTATTATTTATTATTCATTATTCATTATTCATTATTCATTATTTAATATTAACATTTATTTAAAAGATAAATTATATAAGATAATATATATTTGATTTTTTAATTTAGATAGGTTTGTATTTCTATTTATTTTTATTTACTTAACCTATATACAATAACACAATCTATATAATAAAAAATATTTTTTAATTTTTTTTTAAAATTTAAAATTTTTAGTATTTAATTTATTTTTTCAATATGATAAAGTACCGATAAAAAAGAATTTTTTTTAAAAAAAAATAAAAAAAAAAAAAAAAAACTTTATTTCACTACTACATTATACTGCACATAATTTTTTTATTATAAGAATGTTAATAATATTATGAAATAAAAAAAAATTAAATAAATATATTTACTTTATAAAATATTGATTATTAAAAATTATTTAAAAAATGAAATGAATTAAATTAAAGAATTATTATTAAAATTTAAAAATGGCTAATAAATATTAAAATAAATATTATAGATATTATATAAAAAAAAAAAAAAAAATAATAATAATCATATATAAAAATTTTATATTATTTTGGACTAAATTACTTAAATAAATTTTATTAATTTTTTATCGTATTATAATTATTTTAATTATAATAATTAATAGACTTGTATAAAAATAATATATATAATTATATTAATAATTGTCATCTTTTTTGTCAAAATTTTATCATAAATGCTTTTTTTTTTTTTTTTACTATAATAATGTAAAAAAAAAAAAAAAAAAATAAATAACATAAAATGTTATATATATATATTTAATACATTATATTCATTTTAATAATATTATATAAAAAATATTAATAGAATTAAAACTTATACATATATTAATATTACTATTTTAAAGTAATTTATATAAAATATTATATAATATAAAAATATAAAAATATTGACAATTATAAATTTCTTTTATGTTGTAATTTTTGTTAAATTAAATTATTATATGTATAATATAAAAATTTAAATATATTGACAATTGTAAATTTCTTTCATGATGTAATGTAATTTTTTGCTTTTAAATTAAATTATTATATGTATTTAAATAAAAAGTAAAGATAAAAGAAAGATAGCATTCCAAAGGAATAACGATTTTAAATTAAAAGTGAAAGCACCAGATTCAGCATTTCCTTCAACATCGGATGGAACAGCTCTAACAACTTTCTTTGAATCTAAAAATTCATAAATATCTTGACCTAAAGCTTCTTGAACAACATGAGAAGGATGGAGATCATTATGCCAAAAGTGAGTTTCATCCTTACCACAATCATCAGCACCGGATTCAACACAGCTATCAACAATATTATTGATACCAAAAGCATTCTTATTATCCATGATGTAATTAAATTCCATGAAAGAATCGTAAACTAAAACATTACAATCTGGGTGAGTAGTAGAAAATTCTTTTGCACGATTATTAACTTGAGTGTTGTAATAAGTAGTATCATCATAAGTAAAGTATAAAGAGTTGCCTCTATTTAATGGTGCCTTTTCAATAGTTGGAACATAAATTAATAAGAAATGTCTAGCACCATGTTGGTAAAGATTTTCCATTGTTTGGAATTTAGAATCAATGATTTTATCAATAGTACCATTGCTAGAACTTTCTGGAGAACGACTCATGTAAATAATATCATTAGTACCAAACCAAATAGAAAATAAAGTAGTTCTACTAGACCATCCTCTTATAGAATTTTTTTCATATAAATTTTCAACAAATGAATTATATTGAGTAACAAAAGAAGTATTTTCTTCATCACGTGGAACTCTTTTAAAATAAAAAAAAATTTATATAAAAATATAATTATATTTTATTTAAAAGATAAATATATTAATAAAAAATTTTTTAATAAATTAGATAAACAAATAAATAATTATATTGTTATTTATTATTACTACTACTACTACTACTATTATTATTATTATTATTATTATTATTATTATTATTACTATTATTAAATATATAATCAATCTCATAATTTATAATATTTATATCATATAATAATTAAAAAAACATAATTACAATTGAAGGTCTACAACTGCTCCCTTATGAGCAAAATCCCATAACCATACCTTGTGGTCTGGAATATCAATTAATTTTAAAGCCCAATTCTTACCGCCGTATATTTCCTATAATATTATAAAAATTAATAAAATATAAAAAAAAAAATATAAAAAAGCAATTATTAATTTATATATTTTAAAAAAATTACTATTAAAACTATCCAATATGATGGATAATACTCAATAACATTACATAATAATATCATTTAAATATTACTTACAGAATCATATTTCATATTTTT
>MCFG01000031.1:32500-35000 GCA_002104895.1 Anaeromyces robustus
AAAATAACATTTAAAAAATTACTCATAAGACAATTTTAAATAATATTAGATTAAATATTTTTAAAATTTTAAAATTTTGCATTTCAAATATACATTAATTTACACAGATATAAAAAAATTTTAAAAATTATATTTTTCTGTTATTATAATTATCTTATTGTATTAATGTAACTTACTATAATGTGTTACTTCTAATTATAATATTTAATCATTTATTATTTAATCATTAATTATTTTATAAATTGCAATAATCAAATGGATCATCCATATAATAAAAAAATTTTCTATTTATTATATTTTCTATTTATTATAACATAATAAAATAAATATTATAAAAATTATTAAAATTATAAATGTAATGTTTATAACTTGTTAAAATAGGTTATCATATCATTTTTATTGTTAAGAAAAATTAACAATTTAAAAAATATGCAAACAAATAATTATACTTTTAATTAAATTATTTAATCTTACAAATACAAATACGAATATATTCATATGTAATTAAATTAAAAAATACTTTATTATTATTATTATTATTATTGTAATAACGTAATAATGATTTGTATTGTATTTAAAATATTAATACATTCGTTCTATTACTTTTATTCTTTCTTTTTTTTTTTTTTTTTTTTTTTAAAAAATTTTAAATTATTTTAAAGATTAATTTTATTTGAACATTTTCATATGTATTGGTTATATATACATATTATTATTTTATTATATTATTGGTATTATTAGTATTATTATTACTAGTATTATTATTATTACTAGTATTATTAGTATTATCAGTATTATTAGTATTATTAATATTAGTGTATTAGAATAATTATTATTGTTATTTTAATTATTATTCTTAGTTTTAGTATAAGAAGTAATATAATATCATTAATTTAAATGAATAACCAACAAAATCAATAAAATATATTACAAATTATATAATCAGAATATATAATGTATCTATACGAACTTATCATGAAAAGTTAATATAAATTTAAATAAATCGTTGTTTTAAAATTGTAATTAAGTTTAAATATTCTTTGTGTTTTATCTTGATATTGGATTTTTACTATATTATATATTATATTATATAAGTTAACACCTTTTTATTATTAATTCTATATGTTGCTTTAATATATAATGTATATATTTTTTAAAATTTTTTTATTATCGTTATTTTTAAGAATAAATAACATGTAAAGGTATCATATGAATTTCTGCTATTGGTTGCTTGCTAATATCATAATTTTCTTATTAAATAAAAAATTTATATACTTCATTTAAAATAACCTATATAAAATTTATTTTCTTAAATAAATTATTATTTTCTAAAATTTAATATTATAATATATATAATTAATAATAATTAACATTTTTTGCTGAAACTTAATGTCATAATTTATATTAATAAGTTATTATTAACCTTTTCCATATTTCTGTGCAGCGGATTATTATTTTAATTATTATTAATTTGTAGAATATAATATATATTATTTGTAGACTATAATATATATGTTATTATTTAATATTATTTGTATATAATAAAATTTTTTTGTGACTAAGTTTATAATTTTAAAATTATATAAATATCTATGGTTAATAATACAAATAACAAATATAGTAAGTGTTTTTTATTATTTTATAATTAATACATTGAATAATAATTATAATAAAAAAATAATATATGGTTAGAATATTTTAATTTAATCTTTTTAATTATAAATAATTAATTAATTATATAACCTTTTTGAAATTATAAATTTATTATTATTTTTTTTAAAAAATGGAGATAATTATTAAATTTTAATAATTAATTTTATTAATAATATAAAAATCATAATCTTTTCTTTCATTTTTACTAATAATATAAAAATCATAATCTTTCATTTTTACAATTATATTTACAATGATATAATAATATCAATATATTAAATATATATTCTTTGAAATTAATCTCGCATAAAGCATAATTAAAATTATTACATTTTTTTATTTTTTCATTAATATCATATAAATAAAAAGTATTATTAAATAATTAAAATTTTTATTCCAAATAATAATAATAACAACAATAATAACAATAATAACAATAATAATTATAACGAAATCTGTTTTCATATAATGAAAATATTTTTAATACATCATTTTGCAATTCAATTTATAATTAATTAAAATTATTAGAATTAAAATAAAAAACTAATAATATAAACAGTAATTAATAAAAATTTAATCAGTTATTATATTGAATATAATAACATAATATACAATGACCAGCAATTTCAGAAAAGCCTATTATGGTTCACTAGGAGTACAAGTTGTAGAAATTAAACCTTCAGTAGAATCTGCTTTATCAGATGATGAATTAGGTTTATTATTATATTTATATATTTTAAAAGGAAGAAATATTTTCGAAACGAACAATTTTTTTTTTTTCTTTACAAATTTACAATTATTCAATTTTAATAATATATAAATAGATTATTAATTATTAATTAATTTA